>OZ023317.1:28193951-28228951 GCA_964007375.1 Ophion obscuratus | reverse complement strand
TATCGTGGCCCCTCAGTTTCGAGATTAATTGCCGGCACCCCGCGAATATCAAGCGTGACAACACCTCTCTCTCTCTCTCTCTCTCTCTCGCTCTCTCGTGTCTTTGGTTGTTATAAAACCACCGTATGACCATGGCTGGAATCAAATACAGGCTTTGCCAATAATTCGACAGGAGATTTATAAATTCACAGTTTTTTTTCTCCATTTCTTATCTTCCTTCTTTTTCTCTTCATCTCTCCCTTTGGTGGTTAATTCACCCACTCTTTCGCATCGATGGTTAAATGACTACTTGTTGGACTGGGATCTGAATATTTTGTCGGTCCGCTCTTTTTCAGTTCTCAAGCGCTCGCACTTTTTTTTGCGCTCGTTTTTCACGCGCGTTATGGAGCGTATGACGAATTGTCGATTATTCACGCGGTATCGGCACTCGGATTTTGGATTTTTGGCGCGAGAAGAGCATTCTAGGGAGAGGGTGGACGAGAACGTATATGTAGTGCAGGAGAGAGAGAGGGGGGGAGAAAGAGAGAGAGAGCAATGCGACCAAGGGTGCTCAAGCCCGGGCGAGCAAAGGGGGTGGCAGATTGATCCGTCACGGCGCCCGAGCACAATCACCCCCATTAGACATTATGTGCCTCCCTCTCGACAACGTACCTAACGTCCACACACACACACACGCACACACACACACACACACACACACACACACACACACACATATATATATATATATATATCTACACGTATAACTTACGAAGCCAAGTACATACACTCCAACACCAAGCGAGGATTAACATTGCTGCGCTGTTGCTTCTCCACAAATTTCATGCTGGTACCGCTCATCCAAACCGATATGACCATTGACAGCGTGTTCAGCCATTGGCCATTTTCTTTACGTTTTTCAATCCAACTGCACCCAGCAACCCTCGTCAGTTGACTGTTCCTAGTTTCTAACAAGGAACATCACTCAAGTGTCCGCCTTCGATTTTTTTGAAACTCATATATGTGATAAAGCATTGGAAAGTATTAGACACGTATTTTTTTTTATCTGCGGAAAAACATTTTTAAAGGTGGAAACGACCCCCAAAGAAAGAATGTCACCCCGTAATTTAATTTTTTTTCAATTATTTTATAGTGGATTTTTCATGGCTTTACATTAGAAGAATTTTGGTTTTGTGTTTCATTAAGATCGGTGGACTGAATGAAAGAAAGGGTGGACTGAACCCAAAGAACGGGGGGAAGCGACCCCCAAGAAAGAATGTCACCAATAATTGAAACAATATATTTTTTTTTTCAATTATTGTATAGTGGATTTTTCGTGGCTTTACATTAGAAGAATTTTGGTTTTTGTTTCATTCAGATCGACGAACTGCTTGTGGGTGAAACTGCAAAACCACCCCATCCCACGACTTTTTATGAGGGGGGGTTTCCCCCCTTAAAACCGATTTTATACGCGTAACGGGTATAAAATCATGTGCGAATTTAACAATTTTTGTTCGTATGAAAAAGTGATTCACTCATAAAATTAATTACGCATCTATTTAGTATGAATATCAAGCTGTAAGAATTTTTTCCGATGTACAAAATGGCCGACTACCAATATTGTCTTTTGTTATCTTTTTTTTAGGCGCTCCGCGGCGTGACATTTGGCATCCACAATTTTTCACCTAGAAAAAAAAACAAAAATTCTCGTCAATCTACATTGGAATACCTAGAGAAGCACGTACGGAATTTAAAAAATATTGTTTTAGTCAAGCGTTGTAGGTTTTTGAACTTAAGAAATAAATTTTCAGTGAAAAATTTCGTTGTAACTGCTCATAAAATGAAACGTTTTCGATTAATCAGAAATTCCGTACGTACTTCTCTGCGAAATGCAATTAGGAACATAACTTTTAAATTTGAAGTAAATCGAGTGAAAATTGTGGAAGTTATTTGTCATGCCAATTGGAAAAAAAGCTGTTTCGAGAAGTTTCGAGTAGTCGGCTATTTTGTACATCGAAAAGAAAATATATATTATCTAACAGCTTGATATTTATACTAAACAGATGTGTAATGAATTTTATGAGTGAATCACTTTTTCATACGAAAAAAAATGTTAAATTCGTACATGATTTTATACCCGTTACTGTTGCCTAAGGCCTTAAGTGACGTTTCTTGTGAGAGACGTCCCTTGAGCATTGCCCACAGCCACTCCCCCAATGCCCGATATCGCACGCGGGCACGGGGAAACTGTGGAAAACCTGGGTTGATACACTTGGTATTTTCTCGGTTTTTTTTTTCAGGTAGAAAAGAGAGGAAAGAGCTGGAAGTACAGAAATGATGATGAGGAATTACAAATAGGGTGGTTCTGCCATTGGGGGTCTTTTGAAAGTGCAATTTCGTTGGTCGTGTCCAATCAAGCGCGCGTATCATTTGGGAGACGGAAGTTTGCCCATCTCTGGTAATTGTAGATCTCGCAAATGGCCGATAAGTCCGTCACGCTTATACGGATGTCCGAGTGTCTCGGGCATTGGCCAGTATGCGAAGTGCATGCTGAAATTCATCTGTGTACAGCGTGTATGTGTATGTTCACTTGGCATTGGGAGCACCGTTTCTCGCTCTCAACATCACTCGTATCAGCCTGTCTCTATCTACTCTCCCTCTCTATTTGTTAAGCTCTGTGGCTTCACTCTCAACCCGGTGCTCATCCAACGCTTCTGGCCTTCTCGCTAACAGCAACTCCCCCGTGACAGAGGGTGAGTTAGCTCGAGAGAGGGAGAGAGAGGGAGTGAGAGAGAGAGAGAGAGAGAGAGAGAGAGTTGGCAGTCAGGTATTTTCCTCCTCCCTGACAAACCCGCTGTATGCTCCGGCATTGCCTGAGCTATGATTCTCACCCTTTGATCTACCGTTGCTGTGGTCCCCGGTGTTGTTGCACCAGGTGCATAATATACTCATCCTGCCCGGAGCCAGCGTCCACCCTTTATCCAATTCCGCAGCCTGTATCCGTACGTGCGCACGTATATGCATGAACGCTATGGGCTTGATATTTAAGCGACTGGCCATCTCCCAAACCACGATTAACGATCAACCAGCCGAGACTCGCGAGTTTTGTTGCCTGAACATCCCCCTCGGCTTGAAAAAGGTGATGAAGCCTCCATATTGGAATGAAATGGAAATCATTTCTTCCTTCATTCATTTTTATCATTGTAGTGATATTTTGCAGATTCGGGTTGTAGGTCTCTGATGGAGATTCTCGAGAATGCTTGGGTTGAATGGTTTTTTGAAAGCGTTGAAGAAAATAAGGCGAGTTCGAAAAGACAAAGAATTTTTATCGTATCCCAACGATACATACTTTGTAATGAAAGAACACGAATGGGAAGGTATAGGGACTCGATACTTGTGGCAGTTTAAAGTGTAGAAGTCAGTGCACATCAATGTCTTTTTCATATATACAGATCTGAGTCGTTGAATTCAAATGTAAATCAAATGAAATGTACATCAATTAAAAATGTATCAAATGAAATCTACAACTATTAAAAATACGTCAAATCAAATTTGCACGAATCAAAAATATATAAAATCAAACGTATGCCTATTAAGAATATACCACATCAAATCCACATCAATTAAAAACATGCCCGATGAAATGTACATCGAGATGGAAATGTGCATTAAATCAAAGGTACGTCAAGTTGCAAATGTATATCAAATCAAATGTACATCAAGTTACAATACATATCAAATCAAACGTACGTCGATTAAAAATATATCAAATCAAACGCACATCAATTAAAAATATATCAAATCAAATGTACACCAATTAAGAATACATCAAATCAAATCCACAGCAATTTAAAAAATGTCAGATGAAATGTACACCAACTAAAAATATATCAAATCGAATGGACGCCAATTAGAAATATATTACGTGAAATAAAAAAATCCAACAAAAAATATATAAAAACAAATGTACACTGATTAAAAATATATGACAAATTATACTATATCAATAGAAGAAATAAAGATAAATAAATATAAAAGAAATAAATAAATATAAAAGAAAAGATAAATAAATATAAAAAATATTTAAAAAATATCAAAACGAATAAAAAAGTCAATAAAAAATATATCAAATCGAATGTACATCAAGTTAAAAATGTACGTCAAATTAAAATGTATATCAACCGAAATGTACCGAATGTTCGACAAACCGTGTAGATTTTGCGGGGAAAACCGTGATTTACGCGACATATAGTAATAGACCGGACGGAATTTCAGGAAACTTCCGTGGCAAAAGAGACTACAAGATGAAACAAAATGGAGTAGGAATATTTTGTTTTCCGTGCACTTGTCTATACAAATACACAGTCAGGTATGTATATACGTGTACGAGTGTTACACGTGAAACGAGACGGGAGAGCTCGCGAATCTTGAGAGTGAGCACCGAGAGTGTGAGAAAAAGAGAGAGAGAGAGAGAGAGAGAGAGAGAGAGAGAGAGAGAGAGAGAGAACGAGAGGCGAACTGGCGACACGGAGCGTTGCTCACCATTTCCCGCGAGCTCACCGAAGCCACCCACGTAGCCCGACGCTCGTTTGTCATCCGACAAATAGCCTTCTCCAAGTGGCACCGCAAAGCACATATAACCGCCACCACCATCGTCCCCAGCATCAGCGAGAAAAAGCATATCGTATGTGTTTTTCATTCGTTGTCTCTCTCTGCCACCCTTGCACCCTCTCATTTTCTCTTTCTCCAATCCTTGAAGAGAAATCTCGAGTAATATGCTCTCTCGCGCTTTGCATCACCCCTCACGTTGATCCAGAAACACGTACGCACTTGCGCACCAGAGAGATAGACTTCTGAATTATTATGAGCTCCAAAAAGCTTGCGCTCCTTTTATCATTTTGCGTATCTTTCGTCGTCGATGAAGTTACAGTCGTATAATGTACTTCTGTCGCGTTTGCGAGAGTCACGCACATGTGAGCCACCGCATTCGTCGGGACACTCATATATATATATATATATATATATATATATATATATATATATATATATATATATATATATATATATATATATATCATTCCATGCCGTAACTTCAGGGGCAGCTGAGAAGCTCGAGATCGTCTTTTCGAATGAAAAACTATTAAAAATTCGTTTTCTGTTACATAGGAGTTTAAAAGTAATATGGCCTACTATAATGTGTGAATGATGGTTCAGGGTTGTGCTGGTAATTCATCTCGAAGTTTTCACTGGTACGTTTTTTGTGGAGGAATTATTCTTTATGAAATAGAACAATAAAATCAAATAAGGTGAGAAAAAAAGTATTAGGGATGATATTGAAGGTACAATAAAAAGTGAATTGAATAATTTCATCAAATAATATTTTATTTAATTAAATATTTAATCGAATAGGTAATAATAAAATGGACGGTTGAAAAATCGTTTCACTGGTACGTTGTGGGTGGAGGAATAATTTATAATAATATTAAAGAATGAAATTGAATAAGGTGATAAAGATATATTAGGAATAATATTGAAGGTAGAACAAAAAGCGGATTAAAAATGTTTATCGAACAATATTTAATTAAATTAAATATTTAATTAAATTAAATATTTAATTAAATATTTTAATTAAATAATTTAATTAGACTTCGAAATGAAAATCTTTATCGAATAATTTTCAATAAAATTAAACATTATTTGATAAAGATTTTCAATTGGAAATCAATTTTCAATATTCACATTTTCTCATTCAATTTCACATTTTCAATTAGGCTTTTATCGTACCTTCAACAATCGGAATTTTTATAATGAAATAATATAGGAAAATATATAGAAAGAAAAAACGTTGCCTCTCCGACCTATCAACGAGCGGAACGCTGGGGAATGCAATCGAAATATCAGAGTAAAAAATGCACAAACAATCTTAGCAAAGAAGCGATTTTCCAATCCATGCTCTGCACTCCAACCGTCCTCCATCTGCTTTTCGTGTCTCGGAAAAGCCACGAAATTGCGTTAACTGTGTTCGCCAAAAAATCGTATGCAAAAAAGCTTCTCGCTGCTCGTATCACGCGTCGAAGATCACATCCCCCCCATCTCGAATTTTTCTCGTCCGCTCTTTCGCACTCGAGCGTTCTCATCTTTACTCTCTCTCTCTCTCTCTCTTGCTTTTCCCTCTGTCTCCCTTGGCTCTGTTTTTTTCTTCGTTTTCGGTAGGGCGGGCGTGGCGTACGTGACAGTGTCTCGTGAAAGCAAGCGTTGCCAATGTGGACTTGAGCGCGTGAGGTTCGAGTAGAACCGGCAAAAGGAGCAAAAAGACCAGAGCAAACGGATAGTGGTGGAATCGAGGAAAATACGAATGTATACGTATAAATTCCTGTGGATAAATGAGAAAGAGGGTGAGAAGGAGCGAGAGAGAGAGAGAGAGAGAGAGAGAGAGAGAAGAGTGGACCGTGCGCACGTGGGAGACCGACCCGAATAAGGGTTGAAAGGAAACAGCAAAGGGAGGCGAATCACATGGGTGAGCTAGAATATTCAGAACAAGAGGTGGACCTAAAGAGAGAAAGAGAGGGAGAGAGAGAGAGGGAAAGGAAGAAATTTCGAAGACATTCGACTTTGAGGCGTATCCTCTCACAATCAGTAACCTATTGTCCCCAAAGTCAACATTATGTGAGACCCGATGTATTCAAAATCACTTTTTGAGAAATGTAAGCATATTTATATAAAGACAACGTTAAGGCCTGACGTGTCCCTAAAATCAACGATACGTTTTAGGAATTGAAGGACTGACCTCAAAACAGTCAGATTTTCTGGTAGCTAAGATAGATGTAGTGGGTTCAAAATATCCTCTCTCTCTCTCTCTCTCTTCCCCTCCCTCGCTCCCTGTATACACGAAAAGAAAAGGAACAGCAGAGAGCGATAGAGAAAGACGACGCTTCCTCGTCGTCGAGGTGAGATGAATAAATAAAAGGTTTCGGAAAGGAGGCGAGCTTCCCGCCGTGGTTGCCCAGCGATCCTCTGGCCGAGAGAACGCTCCCTCTTTATCTCTCTCCTTTCCTTTTTCCCTCTCATCTTGCCTCCATCGTAATACTCGTCTCATCCCCGAGCATAGCCGAGCTTCCCGTTTCCTCAGGGGGTGGTTATTACGCGGCGTCACGCGATGATGTATCCGCGCTGGTTCAGATTGTCTCCACGAGATGGAACCAGCGAGCGTGAAATATGCACCACCCCCACGGTTAACCCCCACCCCGCGCGTGAGCGAGATGGCTAAGTCCCCCGCGGATCAAAGCCATCCCCTTTGCCCCACACTCGACTCCCCGATCTCACCCTTATATTCGCGACATCGCCACCTTCGGAGACGCCATATCGGTTCTCCTTCAACGCTGTGCGGTCCTCCGATCACACACACACACATGCACACACTCCTTTTCTCGATGTTCCGGCATCAGAATTTCCAACGAAGATTCCATATTGCGTACTTATATATATACATATATATAAATATAATATATTTACATTTACATATGTATAATAAATATAATATATTTATATTTATACATTTTACATAAATATACATATAAAAAAAAAGAATAAACGTCGAAAGGGAACCTTGGATAATACTCGATATCGCAGCGCTTCATGAGAAGAGAAAATTCATTTTTCCGGTACAATATGTAGCACATAAGCCATGATAAGACTACCAGTTCGTTATCAAATTGATATGTAGGCTGAATTCGGGACTGCAATTCAGTTTTTTAAGTGCCAACGTGACGCATTGTAAACAATAAATAGAAGTAAAATGATGGAAGTATAATGGAAGTATAACAAATGGAAATAAATAATGAAAGTGAAGTGGATCGTTATTAAAAAAAAGGGGAAAGAAATGGCATAATGTGGTGGGTACAAGTGTAATTTAAAGACCTGCCACATATGTCTGATTGAAAAATCATTTTATGATTTCTTTTTTCTCGCAAACCGATAGAAAAATAAAAATTGATAAATGGGAGGAACAACGCAATTTATTGAACCTTTTTTTGCCTCATATATATATATATATATATATATATATATATATATATATATATATATATATATATATATATATATATATATATAGTACCGATCAAAAGTTTTCGATCACTTTGTATAATTGCAAAATTGTATCAGAATAAGATAATTCATTTTATAGAGCTATATACCTAGTATCTTCGTCAAATAAAAAATAATATGATTTATGTTATTTGTATATTCTTTGCAATTATTCGAATGATCGAACATTTTTTTTACCGATGCTGTATATATATTTTTTAATTCCCTGAGCTCCAAGATCCACCCTCGCGGGTTTTTAATCTAACCTGACTTTCGGTGCGTTCAACGCCATCTTAAGCTACACAAAACCGCATTTGCCGAGGGCATGGGGGAACTGAGGAAAACCCGTGTCGGTAGAGACGGATCCATATATTCTTCTGACTCTCTGGTGCACGGACGTTTAACACAAGTATCTACAGCAAAGGGCTCAGAAGTATGGGCCTTTCGCTGACTAGTTGATGCGCCAGCGGGTGCACGGCTAAGTGGTCACCGCTCCGAGTATCGGCCATGCTCAATGCTGCTTAACTCGAAGAACCGCCAGAGCCGAACGCCGACTGCCCAACCACCAGAGTCCGTCTTATATATTTATGGGAAAATGATATTTATATATTCATGCAATTTTCGTTATATTCATGCAATGTTGCCTATCAGCACTTAGCTATTCTGAAGCTGCCCTCAGAGTGGAATGTTTTTAGTCATCTTTCCTCATATATACATATACAGGGTGTCCTGTTATGAATGGATAATCCTGCAACTGTCGATAAGCCAGATATATGCTGGAATTTCAGTATAGTAAAAGTCCCACGGTTTTCGAGATAAAAATCATCTGCTTTTGGTTTTCCGCATGCCGTTACTACAAAGGAAAACCTTTTCGACCCGGTTTAAAAAAACAACCCTTTGGTTATTTGCTTTATCTAGAAAATTCTTCTTTTTAACCTTAAATATTAAGGAAACTTCATGAAAAAAGATCTTATGCGGAATTTTCATTCAAGCGAATTTCGAACATCTGACTTCGATAGCCTGCAGTGCAAAGAAAAATGTACTACGCATATCGCGTCAATTACTTTAAAAAGTTTCTTAGTTATCGTCGATACATATCATTTGTAGACCCGGCATGCAAAAAAAAAAGCAGATGATTTTTTTAATAACATAAAGCCCAAAATCTCGAAAACCGTGGGACTTTTACTAAACTGAAATTTCAGAATATAGCAAGAAAAGATCTGACCTATCGACAGTTGCAGAATTGTCCATTCATAACAGGACACCCTGTATATATACGGCCACATACATATATATTTCCCTAGTATATGAATATAGATATATAACGTTGCAAAGTGCCCAAAAAGATGTATTTTTTGTACCATTGAGGGGTGAAGAGCCTGAAGTTTTAAAAATATATTGCCTCGGCGAGTAAAAAAGCGCGAGGACTTTTTATGCTTAGCGAGTCAGTTCGCGGGGACGCTGTGGATGGACGTTACGATGAGAAGCATTAAGGGTCCTATTTTTCGACGATGTAGCAATAATTTCCATATATATGATACGCGAGTCATATATCCATATATATATATATATATATATATATATATATATATATATATATATATATATATAAAATATAGTGACGGGGCATAGATCATTCAAGGGCCCGGACGCGACCGGCACGAGCCAGCACGTGCCTGTCCTAGATCCGGTGTACCCTTCTCTCGCGCGTTCCTCTTCGTACATTACAGGAGTATATCGATATATATTTTGCTCTTCGTCTCTCCGACTCATCCGTACTCGAGGTTACAACGCACCCTCTTCACGTATTGTTACTTTTTGGACTCTCGCATTCGCAGATATTCCACCCACCACAACGACAAACCACTCGAGTGCATCCCCCGCGCACCCTTTCTCTTTCTTGTCCCTTATCAACCCTCAAAATTCGTGCCTCGATCATATCCCTTCGCGTGTGCCAGTGCAACCCTTTCTCGTGCCTATCAACGAAGCGCCATTCATATGGAATAAGTACGGTCAACTTTTCACCCCCTCCGCCTTGCTGGGACAATACGACCACGACGATATCATCGCGTAAACAGATTTCTGGCGCACGCTGCTGCTGGATCAATGGACTTCCGGGATGCAAAAAAAAGATGGAATTTGAAAATTGGTTTTATTCGAGCTGCGAATCTTTGCCTTCTTTTGGAGGAAACTTGAATCAGACGATGGGGAGTTTGTTTTTATGGTTAATTTATTACTTATTTTTTATGGATTCGTCATTTATTTTTTATTTCCTGAGTTGTAACTTATGCCCTGCGGACTTTAAAGGATTACCCTTCTTAATTGAAGCCCAGAAGAAGACCAGTGAAGACCAGTGTCGGGCAATTTATTATTTTTATTTACTTCATAGAATAATATATTATTTCCGATGTTTTTTTGGTGTGCCCTTGCCAAAAAACGGTCGTGTTCGCCGATTTTTGTTGTCTGGTAGATTATTTATTTGGGATTTGGAATGGAGGTATGTTATTAAGCATACATTGAACTTAATTTGTGTACATTTTTATTTAAAAAAAATTAAAATTCAACAACGTTATTGAGGTATCATTTTTTTGTCTACTACATTATTTATTTGGGATTTGGAAAGAAGGTATGTTATTAAGCATACGATGAACTTATTTCGTGTGAATTTTTATTTAGAAAAATAAAAAAATTACAACGTTATTGAGGTATAATAGAGCCTCTGTATAAAAAATGTGGTCCAACAGCCCGATCGATAATTTGACAATGGTTGGTCTAAAAAATAAAAATTAATACGTTTTATAAGCTATATAAATGTAGTTCTCGTCGTACGTAGCCATTTCTTCGAAAAAAATCACACAATTGCGAGTGTTGATAGAAAAGTGCAATTTTGGCGAAATTTTTACTTATATTCGAGCGTTTAAAAATAATAAATGAAAAAATGGCTACTTGAAACGAAATTTTGTTTTTTTTTTAAATTGAAAATTGAACACCTATATCTAGAATTATGATTCCAGCCAAGTCGAGAAAAGTCATTTTGAAAAAAAAACGCGATTGAAACTTTTGATATACGTAAATTGTTGCGCTACCTGGTCTCACAAAATCATCTGCAAATTAGTCATCTTACAATATTTTAACTTGACGTTTTTTTCACATATTTTTGACTATGTATACTTTGAGAAAATGCGAACAAATCGCTTTTTTAACCCATCACTCGTGTTCCGCCTTCAATTCCATCGAACGACGAATTATAAAATTGATCACTGTTCGAAGAAAACCGATCTCGAAATTCAATCACTTTGAAATGTCCCTTCGACGCTTGATCCCAATTATTCCTTCAGGACGCCCGTGAATCAAAACAATTGTTCCCCACCACTCTTCGAACGACCAACTCAACTAATAATTATTCACACCTCCCAATCATATCAAATATCCTAACGAACGATTTTCCACTCGGCAATGCCTTTGGAAAACGTTTACCGAGCATACTTTACGTGTCGATCGTAGGCTCGATGAAAAACCGAACACAAACACGTCTCCCAATGTTGCTTGAAAATCCGAGGCCGAATGACCGTTTTCCCGAACGACGACTCGCAGTATCGTTCGAGGCTCTCGACGAGCAGCGCGCGACGAAACATTTGACAAATTTTGTGCCGTCTGCAGCTTTGACAAACGACGCAAATGATATAATCATATTAACATATATATATATTTTAAAAATTTATTTATTTATCTGTGTACATATCGCGAGGCGACATGTCTGTGATAGTGAGCTCGACCATTATTTGGCAGGAACCAATTAAAAAATTCGAGCCTCAGGTCTACGTCTTCAGTGAGTATACCCGGATAATTCGATACCCTGTACTTTGGCAATGAATTTTAAGGGTAAATGAAAATTTCAGGCTGTGCGTTGCTCCTTCGGGGATAAAAATCAAGCTGATCGATGGTACTTTGCTGTTGAGTTCGTGGAGAAAATAAAGCAATCGAATAAATATATACACACCACATATATATACATATATATACACACAGGGTGTCCTGTTATGAATAGATAATCCTGCAACTGTCGATAGGTCAAATCATGTCCTACTGTAAGCCAGAATTTCAGTTTATTAAAAGTCTCACGGTTTTCGAGATGAAAATCATCTGCTTTTGGTTTTTCGCGTGCCATTTCGCCAAATGATACATTTTTTACCCGGTAAAAAAATACTCTTGGTTATTTGTTTTATCTAGAAAATTTTTCTTTTTAACCTTAAATGTTAAGGAAACTTTATGAAAAAAGATCTAATTTTTGATAACCTGCAGTGTAAAAAAAATGAACTATGCATATCGTGCCAATTACTTTAAAAAGTTGCTTAGTTATTGTCAATTCATATCATTTGTAGAACTGGCATGCGAAAAACGAAAAGCGAATGATTTTTTTTTTCAAAAAATAACATAAAGCCCAATATTTTGAAAACCGTGGGACTTTTACTAAACTGAAATTCCAGCATATAGTAGGACATGATCTGACCTATCGACAGTTGCAGGATTATCCATTCATAACAGGCCACCCTGTATGTATATATATATATATATATATATATATATATATTCGCCGAGGAAAAGCCCGAGTCATTTGTCACAGTTCTTTTCGTCGGCACATTGAAAGCCACAAGATTTTCAAAGAACCTCGTCTCGCCATATAATACATACTTTATAAATGTACTTTGGTTTGTCTGAAGTCGAAAAATTGCCATACACAGGGAGACATACATTATATAGATATAGATGGTATGAGCAAAACGAAACGAGGGATGGAACTTAATAATATTATGATCCCGCGGCCTTTGGATACCCCTGGGACGAGGGAGGGTTGAGTGTTTGACATTTAACATTTCCCTGTGGGCGCAAAAGCCCGCTGTTGAATCCTAGCCCGCGATACATACGGGCACACGTACGAGAGGCGATACAGCAATTTTTTTCTCGTATGATTTCTGGCCTTTCATCTCGGTGAGTTATGCCGCAAATTTGCGGCTTTCCTCGCCCACAAGCGACGAGACGAGTCCCTGAGTGAGACCCTAATTCATTTTTTTTTGTCGCTTCGGAATGTGTGTGCTCGAGAAATTCGAGCTACGGTGGGGAAAGTGAGTTTGGGAACATTTTAGACGAGTTATTATGGATTTGTTGTAATTGTTGGAAGTGATTAATAATTTGGGGTTGAGTAGTGGTCACGCGGCTTTCGTGGTAAGCCAATACTTGGATGGGTGACCGCTCGCACGGGGTTGGTGCAAAGCGAGACGCAGTCTTAGCGAGTGCCTAAAACGTAAATTAAATTTAGATACAATACAGCCGCATGGGTCGGAGTTTTTCACAGTTGCCCTGTGCCCTCGTAAAGGCGCGATATGGCAAACTGATCTTCAATCAGTTGGGCAAATTGGTAGTAATAATAATGCGTTCTTTTGATATTTTTCGTGTTCACAAAATCTTCCGAGCAAAATTGTTTCTCCAGTGTTAGGACTATTTTTTAAGGGGTGAGCTGCTTGATTGTTTATTAGACAAAAAATTGGCAACCAATCGCAAATTTCGCACGCAGTTCCATGAAGAATGCATCTGAGAAGATACGTTCAAAATTTCAAGAGAATCGGTATTTGGGAATTTTCTATTTATCTTTAAGGGTGGACACCACGGTGACCGGGCCGAAAGAGGTCGTTTTTCCAATTTTTTTGTTCACGAGATTATTTATTTGTTATTTAGAAAAAAAGGTATGTTACAAAGCATACATTGAACTTATTTCGCCTACATTTTAATTTTTAAACGTGAAAAATTAATAACGTTTTTTGATGCAAATTCAAAGGCTGGATCGATAAATCGAGAATGATTGGTCCGAAAAATGAAAATGCCGTTTTTCGAAAGAAATACATAAAATGGCAAGTGTTAAAAAAAGTGTATTTTTGGCGAAATTTCTTCTTTAATTCGGGGACTTATAAAATACTAAATTTAAAAAAAACGGCTACGTACAACAATAGTGCAAAAACGGAAAATGTTGGTTTATCAAAATTGAAAATCCAAAATCGAAAATTAAAAAATTAAAATAAAAAAAATCGAAAATTATAGCTACAGTTATGTCTCTCACCAAATCACCTGTAACTTGATCGATTTTCAACATTTTTCTGCAATGCCAGTGCCGCACATTTGGCCTCCCAAATTAAGATCGTCCGGTTTGTTTGGGTTTGCTGAAAATTTGTAAATCCTCGACCAGCCTTACCCCTTAAGGCAACTTTTTGCAGCGCGGACGGTTTTCCAGTAATCGAGGACCGGGGGTGTTTTCCCGTCGCTTTCGAATCACGGAGACACTAATTTCCCGGAGAAAACATATTGCCTCGGCAGTGAAGCCCGAAGAGATCTATCGTCGCTCTCGTTGCAATTTATTTTTGTATCAAGTGTTGGTGTCTAACTAGTTTGGCCCGGAGTGTCCGTGCTCACCAGCCGACTTTATCCGTGTAAGAAAGTATATAAAAGAGGGGGTGGGGGGTTGAGTCTCCTTCGGGCCAAGATTAACGATACTTTAGTACTGTTTTAAAGAGGCCGAGATCCACCGACGGCTCCACCAGCTAGCTCTCGTCCTCTCTCGCCCCGCTGAACCTCGACTAACCCGAGATTTCAAGCGCACACGGTGGCGAACAGGCACATAGTGCATGGGAAGTAACGTCTTGGAGCAACCCCCGGAGAGTCGAAACAAACCATCCCCTATCCTCGATACGAAACTTCTATGTATATATTCAGCTGGGCTGCAGAGAACCCTCTCCTCTCCTCTCTCTCTCTCTCTCTCTCTCTCTCTCTCTCTCTCTCTCTCTCTCTCTCTCTCTCTCTCTTCTCAAGTGCGTCGTTCTCTTTTTTGCAGCTCGAAGCTTCCCATTTCCCGACTTTATAACCTACACAATGTACCAAGAGGGAGGAAAGAACAAATTTCTGCCGATTCCAGTAAACTTTGAATACGATTATTTTTTTTATTATTTCACTGAGAATGTAGCGCGGCATATTCAGTGACAGAAAATAAAAGTTTTCATCGGAAAGTAGATCGGAATACGCTCTGTGTTATGTAATACGTGATGATAAATTCGGTACTTGTTTTTATGTGGAAAAAGTCGGTGTGGAAAATTGGAAAAAGGAATGCAACATTTTTAGGACAATGATCATGTTCAGTCTTTGCTGGATAAAAAAGTTTTCTTACCTTTTTATATTGGTTGAAATAATCGTTTTTTTTTTGCATTTTTATTATGATAATTTTGTATAAGCAATAGTTTATAAACAATATTATATTAACCAATATAAAATTATAATACAACGGTATTATACAGGAATGCTTATTGATGTACAATTATACAGTCATACACGTACAAAAAAGGTTGATTGCAAATATTGAATATAATTAATAAATTATATATTTAGTATTTGCTGTACAATCATGTTCCATTTAAATTTTATATTGGTCAATATGATATATTTTTATCAGTGATGGGCATAACTAAATTACAGTGTAATTTTATTATTAATCTGGTTACAAAGTAATTCAATTACAGAGTAATATAATTGAATTGCATTTAATTACATTGTAATTAAATTACTCAGTACATATTATGTAATCTGTTATAATGTATTTAATAACAAAGTAATCTGATTAGAATGTATTCAAATAATTTGTAATGTAACTACGTTGTTATTATTTATGGCTTAATATAGGAGAAAATATCATCTTAACCTCGAAAGTTGGATCAAGTGGGGTGTGTGCGCGACTGTCGACTTCAGAAACACACAACTTTTGTGCCTGGTAGACACGCAAACCTCGCACACTACTGTAACGTGCAATTACACCAATTACCACATGTAAGGTCCACTCGCGCTCGTGAATTGCAAGAACTGTAACTCGGATTTTTGTAACACGCACAATTACGTTATTTGAATTAATATGTAATCGATTGATTTGTATCAGATTAGCTTCAAATTAAATTACACAGGAATTAATTCCACTTGATATTTCTGGTAACTAATTACTTCAGTAATCTGTTACAAAGTAATTCAATCATCAATTACAGTAGTGATTGTATTTGTTCATTGTTCATTTAATTACTTTTTGCCCATCTCTGATTTTTATCAACCATTGATTATATTCAATCATTGCTACATAATAATGTTTAATGAATTATACATTTAATGACATTATTCAATTGTACAAATTATCCATACGACACAAAACATATTCAATAATTGCGAAAAGTACAACAATTGTTTACTAGTTATATATTCACTCCCAATTAAACTTTTACCCTAAAGGGGTCACTCTACGTTTTTTACTGCTCCAAAGACCCACGCAGGCTCACCCGTAGTCATTTGTTTCCAAACGCACCACTGTATCGCATCAGCAGGAGGGCACAGGGAAACTGTAAAGAACCCGTGTCGATTAAGGCGGCTACATTTCCGCTCACTTCCAGTTACGTTCACTACCGAAAACTCGATAAATCTTGCTCTACCTTGGTAGTCGTTGCGCAAGTCAGTGCACTGCTCAGCGGTCACCCATCCAAGTGATGTCCCAAGTCAGGCTGCTTGACCCGGCAGATTGCCGAGGCCGCACACCGAACCTCCGCCACTTCCGCTATACACTCTCTACCATCATCTACTTTTCAACGGTTTTTTTTCCTCATCGAAATGATTACTACACTGGTTTTCGCCAGAGCTGCAGGGAGCGCCCGAAATTTGCAAGAAGTCTCGTAAAAAGAGACACAAAGATCGCAAGGAAGGTAGGAAAAGGATGGAAAAATGAGAAAGTGGATGGAGCTTTCCGATGCTTCTGGTGGCGCCGATACAGCGCCGTACGAATTCTGAAGGGCCCAAGTCTTCCGGTGCTCCTGACTATGGGAGGGTTCTTTTGAATCTGAGAGCGTACTGTACACGTCTCGATTTCTACATCCCTCTCGACGTCCTCGTCGGGGGGTTGCTGCGAGGGCGCAGGGACTTGAATTGATTGCTTTCATTACGCAAAGCAAAAAAAAAAAGAAAACGAAAAAACGTCTTCGGCGTACTCCCTCTTCAGGAGCTTTTCGTTCCAGAGCGAGGAGAGCGATAGAACCATGGGATATTTTTAACTTGTGCCGCGGTGGCGAATAAGTAAGTGCTCTATTTACATCAAATCTCGTAAGTTATCGCTGCCGCAAGCTCGCGACTGCTTCCCTCTCCATTTTTTTGCCTCCTACCCTCGCTCATCGTTCGCCCCAATCCCATGGCGTATCGTCCTTTTCGTCGGATGTTCTCTCGCACCGTGTACTCTCTCTCTCTCTCTCTCTCTCTCTCTCTCTCTCTCTCTCTCTCTCCCTCTCTCCCTCTCCCTCGTAAGCTGTTAGTAACGACGAATATATAATGGCGTCGACTAAATCTTCCGTCGGGCAAATGTTGCTCCACTCGAGAGAGCCACTCGGAGACATTAGCGAGACTGCTATAATTGCGTCTCACTCTTGTCGCACACATACGTGGAGCTTTTAATGCGAGAGCCAACCACACCGTAATAATCAAGTTCTACAGACATATCAGAGTCGTATGTCCAACCCGAGGAAAAAGACCTTCCGACGTTATCATCCATCGTTACGTCTTTGTTTTTTTTTTATAATCTCATTTCCGTCTTATGCCACTCTCTCATGGAAGTAGCTCTGTTTTCGCCAAAGATCTCTTCGGCGACTGCCTCGTCCCGGAGGGTCGCAAATTTTTCCGCATGTAGGAAGAAAACCTAGTTCCTCAACTGTTGAGCACTGTCTTTCCGGGTCCGCGTGACGCTAACAGGCGCGAGATTCATCGACGAAACTTTGCCGTCCTCTAGCGGTTCTGCATTGATTCCTCTTGTCTGTTCCAAGAGATCCAGGTATAGCACCCCAGAGAGATGTCATGATGAGAAAGCTGTCGTGATCGTTTTTAGCCGAGGGTAGATGTATTTTTTTTTGGATATGAGGTAAAGTAGATGACAATGTGTGATGAATCTCATTGAGGATCACCCTGCTATCACTGGAGTATATTGGCAGAGGCCTCATCCGTCATCTCCGCGAACAAATCATCGTATACATCAGTCTGTTGCACCATCAAGAATTCAAGCTCCAACGAACCCCTCCTCGTTGACGCACAGTCCGACATCTCAATTCTCTCTACACGCATCTACATGCGTGTAGAGCTTGCGTATAACGCGCGCCAGTTGTGTGCAATCCAGTGCAGAGGGTGGTTGTTCAATTTAGCATACGTCCTCTTCGGGTCCGGGACTCTTCGATCTTCCGTTCCCCATATGACAAATGAGATTAATGCGTTGCATATACACCAAAGGACGCAAGTGAGGATGGGGGGAGGGGTTGAAAATGACGGAGGGGGTGACGTACAGGGGGTCGAAGGGGGCGACGGGATTAGGAAGGATATAGAGATCACTCTGTCTAGGCCACTGTGATTAGGTAGCCACATGAGAGTTCCAACTAGCAAGTGATCGATGCCCATAGGATTCCCTGGCCTGTACGAAGCTCGATTCCTCTGGCGATGCTCTCTCGACGCTCGCGTCCTTGTCTCGCGCACTTGTGATCATCACTGTCTGATCCTCCACCTCATCTGCATCTGTGCCATTCTACGATTCGTGTTCTCTGCATCGGCCAACTCCTCGACCTCGTCCATATGCCCACGTGAACATCCTCGCGGATCAGGTCCCCATAATTCGCTCGCTGACGCCCCAGCCGTCCCACACATTCATAGACGAGTCTCCATTCTCGTGGAACTCTCCACAAGGGCCTTCTCATATCTAAAGATCCGCTTGGCCAACTTAGAGACCAATGACTCCACGTATTCCCGATGATACAGATCATCGAACAGGCGAACATGTCTCTACATATCTATAGCCTCTCTTGAGGGGAATCTTGAGATATGTAGAATCCACTGTAGGTCATCGAACAGGCAAACATGGCTGCACAAATCTTGGGAGGAAGGGTTTCCAGCAACGGTTCACCATCGGCACGAACCGGAAGCTCCAGGTCCTGATGAATCCATCGCAGCAAAGCTTTGTTCATCTTTTGTATTGAATTCAGAGCTCCTGCAGGAATATTTCCACCTGTTCCAAAGCTTCTACATGTCAGCAATCTTCCTCTTCTACTGCCAGATTACTCGCGTTTTCCACTAGTTTGATGTTCGTCGATCTGCTGAGCACTCGCGATCACAATGCGCTCATCATATCCGTCAAGTAGTCCAGTTGATGTGGAACACGCCATGGAACGTACGTGTACGTGTGTCCACCACCATCGAGCCACCGATGTAATCATGTTGGGACATATTGCCCGTCAACGCGCACAGGGCTCCTCGTTCGTTTACGCAAATGATATGCCAAAGCGGTAATCTCAAGAGAGATCCTCGATAGATCCTCGGGAGATTAGACCTCACGTAGCTATTATACACAATGATGTACATACACATGTAGGCGTGTATGTGTGTGCGTATCTATGCATATCGAAACTGTGTTGTACGCGTCCCACGCACCTTGGTGAGCCTCCACAGAGCCAGAGAGATAGTTTTACCAATGAGATCGAACGGAAATTCATTTTATGAAGATTTACTGCCTCGTTATATCATCGCTATCCATAGACGCATACAGTTAACGCAATATTTATATGAGCTTTTGTACGTATGAAGCTATACCCGCGTATAGACATTCAATCTCCCCGGGCATTTGCATAAAGGCTAAACGATAGTTGCAATCAACTTGAGAGCAGTCTCCTCACGCAGTGTTGAAATCACCTGATTGCTCTTGCTTCTACATCCAAATAATCGTTTCCATTCTTGCTCGGGACGTTCCTTACCTGTTTTATTCTTTGATCTCCATTGTCATCGTTACCGACAATTCTGCCATTGCAGACCCAAGATTTTGGACCCTGATGAGGATGCTGAAAGACGTTTGGGTGACATTCGTAGTCCAAATCTGCCAAAAATCATTGGGCTATCATGATAGCATCATTTTCAGCTGCATTCCAACATGTTTTTTCTCCATTTGATTGAACGCCAGCCAAGTTATCCGAGAAGTCCCTCCTTCACCGTTTTTCGGGCTGATCATCTGCAATTGCGAGGAAGATTTTCATGGTCTTTTCCATCCTCGACGTCCGGGATCAGTGAACTCTTGTTTGGCATTGGTCACGCTTGGCACAAGTTTCTTCGCTACATAAATCCTGTGGGACGACTGGCAACGCCAAGAAATCGCGGCAAAAGCTCTCTCTCTTGTGCTTTTCACCGCGACATCCTTTCCCGACCCTTTTTTTGCGTTCTTTCATCACCCTATCGTGCAAATAATACATTGGAATACGGTATATCTGACGTCCAATTCGCCAAGTGTATCGGATAGACAACACCGGTTGCGTAAGTCAATCTCTTAACATTTGAGTGTCGCCATGTAAGACAGGTGGTACGTTATATGTCGGTGGAAGGAAAAAAAAACGAGAGAGGATATCCCGCCCGTATCTCGTGTCTCTACGATACAAGACGCGGCAAGGGGGAAGGTAGCAGGACGGGACAGCGAAGAAAGATAGGAAATGAAAGATCGACGAGTCTCTGTACTCTCTCTCTCTCTCTTTCTCTCTCTCGCTGTCTTTCTCTCGCGCAGTAAGTGCACAAGTTGACTTTTCAGCAATGAAAGGTCTCAATCCACTCTCAATGACCGGCTAACTCATCGGACTTACGCCCTTCTGCTTATCAAGATTTGTACTGACGATTCACAAGTAAATGTCGAAAGGGAGAAAGCAAGATTGCGCATAGCAAGATGTGAATGGAGGAACCGGAGGAAAAGAAACGAGACCAACTTGTAGCTCGTGTATATATCTATGCTGAGTCAAGACTCGAATGCACTCGAATGTAAACCGGCCCTTGTGAGATTCGCGGCCCGTCGGCGGTCCCACCGACGCGATCTCCGATGGTTGACCGCACCTTCCGGGCGCGATCCGGACCCTGCTTACTGTGTACCCTCAGTTTTATCCAGTATGGGTCGATATGTATTTATATGGGGACAGGTGATTTTCAAGACATTCGACTTCGAGGACCGTCCTCATGTTAGACTCGTGTCTTCATACGAAACTTTATGGACACCCCGGTGTCTTCGAAATCACTTTTAGATCAATGGAAGCCCATTTCAAGGACTGGTCTATCCCCAAAATCAAAGATTGACGGAAGTTTGAGGACCCTCCTCAAAACAGCCAGATGTGCTGATAGCCAACTGGTTATAAGTGGTTAAAAATATCCTTTCACGCAATCACTACTTCGTAAACTTAGATATAGGGAATGTTTTACCGACGGCGATGATTTTTTTTCACTTTTAACCCTCCAGTAAGGGTGGATTTTGCGCCATCTGTTTTTTTAACGTTTTTTATGGCCTCGGCTACCGTGGAGTCGAAATACTCAGGAAAACGATTAATGAAGATAATTAAAAAAATTTCGTTGCAATACGATGATGCAAGCTACAGACCCATTATTTTTATGTGAATATTGGCATTATGAGGGCGTGAGGAAAACGAAGGAATGGTCCGAACCATCGGTTGGGAGGTGGGGAAAGCTCAAGAGTTATGGCAGAAAACATTTGGATGAATCAGATTGTTCGTTGCGTATGGCCCGACGAATGGTAAGATTGAAGACTTAAATAAATATTCAGGTCTTCAATCTCACTATTCGTCAGGCCCTACGCAATGAATAATCTAATTTATCCAAATTTTTTTGATGATTCATCCAAATTTTTCTAATTCATCCAATTTTTTTTTTGAAATTTGAATCTATTTCATCAATTTTTTTTTTAAATTTGGATCTTATTCATCCATTTTTTAAATCCAAATTGAATTTGGATGGTACTCAAGTTTGCATCGTTGGAATGCCTTGACATTCTTTTTCCCCCTATTGCCCATTTCTTTGCCACATTTAGACTACAAATATCACTGAAATCTTTTTCAAGACCCTTATTAGAGAACCGTAACCTAAAAATGCAAAATTAAAGTTCAAACGATCCTAAAAATAAAGTCAGGAAAAAATGAATAAAGATTTTCGTTGCACTCCAACGATACAAACTTCAAAACCATATTTTTGGGTTCTTTCGGGTTTAGCGAAATAAATTATTTTTCAAAAAATAACCCAACATTTCTTTTTCTGTCAGTAAATAACCCAATGACATCCGGCAGACGAATTTTCCCAGTCATAGTCCTTTTTTTCTCAGTGCGGAATTTTCGAAAGTGTCTCCTTCGATGCCCCTACGGAGATAAAATAGTCGAGAATTCTAAATTCGCAAGTGTCATCATTTCAATCGGCCTCGAGAAACTCTTTCGGCACATTCGCCCCTATCAGCACCTCGCTCATAACCCCAATAGGTTTTCCCAATGTCCATTCAATCACGCAAAGAAAGAGCATCCTTTCCAATATCTACTAAAAAAGAACGGCACCTCGGCATAGAACAATATCAATCAAACAATATCACCAATAGTGGGTATCAGAGCAGATGTCGTCCTCCACCAGGTAGTACTTGTTTCCTGACCCAGCAAAGGGTTGAAAATCCCTTTAAATCCCGTACCAGAATAAACATTTT
This sequence comes from Ophion obscuratus, assembly GCA_964007375.1. Lineage (NCBI taxonomy): Eukaryota > Metazoa > Arthropoda > Insecta > Hymenoptera > Ichneumonidae > Ophion > Ophion obscuratus. Next base: position 28,206,294 of record OZ023317.1, on the reverse strand, counting down.
TAAAAACTCGAAGAAAAAAAGCGCTCATCGCGAAAAGAAAATGAAAGGCGGAGCAAAACGTGCCAGGAGTTCGGTAACTTTTTTTTCCTTCCTCTCGCACACATTGAGTATCGGCGAGCGTTCTACTCGGTACATGGAGGCTGCGGTGATATTTGTGTACGTGTATGGGGGTGGGGGGTGTACAGAGAGATCTCAGCATCTCCGAGGACTCTCTCTCTCTCTCCTCTCTTTTTCTCGGTTTACCCCGGCGCTTCATGAATAACCAGCAGAGGTGAGAGCAGTGAAAATTCTCTCCCTCTCCCTCCCACCCTCTCTCTCTCTCTCTCTCTCTCCCTCTCTCTCTGGCTCGAATCTCGCAGATCCACGTGATTTCGCGTGGGACTGTTGGCGGTAGACCAGCTGGCGAGCGTTTATTTCGCAAGCTTTACCGCTCTTCGCCGCCTCCGCCACCGCCACCACCACGAAATATCTTCGACGTAGTGGTTGTCGCGACAACGGAAAGCCGAGAGTTCGAACGTGCGACCAGGGGGATGCCGATATAACGAAGTTATCCCGCGCTCTCGAGAACTAGTCGCCCCGGCAACCTGGCTCTCTCTCTTTCTCTCTTTCTCTCTCTCTTTTGGCCTCCCTTCCAGTCGAGCTCGCTCCGTTGCCGCCCCTAAATTCCATCCCTCCTCCGTCTCCGGGTCACGTGATCGGGTTCGATCCGACCAAAGGGAAGAGGGGCTTAAGGGATGCTGGATGCAATAGCAGGGTTGGAGGGCGTGGCCTCTCCTCGTTGGGGGCTGAAAGCTCTCGCTCCCTCGTTTTCTCCTTCACCCCCCACCCCCCGAGCCTCCCCTTCATCGCATCATCTTCGTCTCGCCCTGTGCACCCTCCGCCCTCCTCCACCTTCGGGCAATCTCGTATCCGACGCGCGCGAACCGACCCTCGAGAGCGAGGAGAACTTTGCTCGAAAGTCACGTGTCCCAAGCCAGAAACGCGCAAAACTCGTATCGCTCCCATGCTTTCGTTTGGTTAGTTGAGTTTACGGCGAGGGAGCGAGAGACTCACGCGGTGTTACGCGTCAAAAAGCTCATTTTTTGCCGTGGCGGTTTTCAGTTCTCAGCCTACTCTCTCTCTCTCTCGTCTCGGAGTGTCTCTCTCTCTCTCTCTCTCTCTCTCTTGCTCTTTTGCCTCGCGCCATCTCTCCAAGTCGTAACGAGGACTTACATCGGTATCCAGCAAGTGTATCAAATTTCTCGTGTGTTCCCGCGCTCTCTGCCCTCTTCGAACACGACACGAGTCCTCCCAACATCCATCTCGGAATTGATCCCCCGGCTCAGTTGCGATCGAGTTCCCGATCGGATCGGTGCAGAAACAATGTTCTCTTCCTCGTTGACGTTCGACGCCTTGGTCATCACCGAGGCGACGTGAAAAGTGTGCCAGTTGACAACGCTGATCGGAGTATTATCGGCTCGGTTCTTTCTCGATCGAGAAGCAGTGAGGTGTGATGGGGAAACATCGTTTTCACGGGGTTTCTTGAGACCGAAACTTTTGGATTTTTCGAGTGATCGCGAGACTGGATAAACCGGATGATCGTAGGTCAATAGGCAGACTGATAAAAGAAATGCATCATCGTTTATATAGTGCAATCAAGGACCATCGTAGCTATCACACCAACAGATTCGTAGTTATCATACCAGCAGATTCGTAGCTATAACGACAACAGATTCGTAGCTATCACACCAACAGATTCGTAGCTATCACACCAACAGATTCGTAGCTATCACACCAACAGATTCGTAGCTGTCACACTAACAAATTCGTAGCTGTCACACCAACAGATTCGTAGCTATCACACCAACAGATTCGTACCTATCACACCCACAAGCTACGACGATTGATCGGGAATTTACGAAGTGGCGACGCCGTCGCAACGGATTAGCCTCGCGGTGCCGATAACGAGCTTTTCCCATTGAAAAAGCTGGTGCGACGACAATGCAACAAACTGCGAGTGCAAATTGACAACAGGTGTGATAAGGCTATCGAAATATATCGTTTTTGTCGTTTCTCGGGGAAAAGGAACCCGATCGTGGCATTCGGTTATCGCGAGGATTTTATCAGCTTCGAATTTTCCTGAGTGACATGTTGATCGGACATCTGGATTTTCCCGTCAATTACGAGGCTGAAGGCTCGATACGAGGATAAAAGAATTTTGTGGAAAAACGTCGCGAGCGCGTTGCAGGAATGACGGGACTGGAGTCCGGGCCCTTTGGCCAGCCGAAAGGTCCGCCACCCGTCGTCCCTCACAAAGACTCTCTTGATGACAGTCATTGTGAGATCACTCGGCCATAGAGTCAACGCCTATCCAGCTTGAGATACATCTATGCATGCCGGCCTACGTGTGTGTGTGTGTTTGTATAAAAAGTACCGTCACCAGTGAAAAGGAGAGAAAAATCTCCTTATAAGGTGTTTTTGTTGGGTGCCAAGTTGTGCGTGTGGTGTGTGCATGTGTGGCTGTGTGGCTCGTCGTGTGCGTCGTGGCGCATCGAAAAGTACTTGGAAAACTCGTAAGAAGTCTTTATCGAGAGTAACCAAGTCAATAGGTGAGGCAGGAGAGCCCTTCTGGATCGACTGTGCCGATGAATCTCGGTCGGCCTGTGTAGCGGGTGTTCAAGTGGCTGCTAGGGACGAGAAAAAAGAGCACGAAATCAAAAGACAGACAGCTGGATTCCCACAGCGGCGAAAGGAGCAGCCGACGGCCGTCGGGCCGAAGGGCGCGCTGCCGCCGTCGCGATGGACCTCAGCACCGCCTACCGATACAATCAGAATATGATGGAGTATTACACGTGTAAGATTGCTCAATTTTCAAACACTTCGATTTAGATCATCCTTGGATTGATAGCTACTCGGAACTACTCGGTTGTTCTTCAGGTTTGGAGTTTTTCGGTCGAAAGGGACTATTGAAAATTGGGGATAATCATCTGCGATTTTTAATGGTCATTTTTAATATCCATACATAATTTGTATAGTGATGAATATTCATGAACAATTTTTATAGTAATGCATATCTATAAATAATTTTTATAGCAATAAATTATCCAAAAAATAAACTTCAAAAAATTAATTATCCATAAAATTATGCATGAAAAAATGGTTGTCCAAAAAATTAAGCATCAAGAAAATGTATTATTACAAAAAACGAAGCATTAAATAAATTAATTATCCAAAGAATCATCCAAATTATTCAAATAATATAACCGATACCTTTCCCAAAAATTAATTAGCCAAAAAATTATCCAAATTATTCAAATAATATAACCGATAATTATCCTAAAAATTAATTATGAAAAAAATTAAGCATTAATATAATTAATTACTAAAAAATCAATTATCCAATAAAATAATTATCTAAAAAAATTGAATATCCAAGAACTTATTTGTCAAAGTTCTTCAGCAACTCCTTCAGACGAGAAATTTCCCGTCGGGGGTTCCCAGTACCCGTGGCCTATTCCGGGGCCATTTTTTAGCCGTTTTTTGTGAAGATTCCCAAACCTCGGGCGACCTTCCACTCGCCGGAAAACACCATTATATTTTTCTCCGATGAAATACGCGGCTGTTTTTCCGGATTGCCAATACATATACATATACACATAATCGGAAACGCACATCCGCGTACATTCTGTCGCGAATAAAATTGGCATTGTCATGGTCGGAGGAGGGCGGAAAGGTGGGAAGGCAGGAGTGACATCGCGAATGGATTTACGTTTCCCAATAAGCAATTCATTCTGGGATTCTCTCGTGTCGTGTACGTAACAGCAATATGATACTTCTGCAGAGCTCTTCGACGAGGGGGTTGGTTGGGAGAAGGGATGAAATTCACTGTTTCACGTAACCTCATCATGGATACACATAGCCACATATATGTGTACACACACACACACACACACACACACACACACACACACACACACACACACACACACACACACACACACACACACATTTATACTTATAAATCTACGAGCCCGGCGAGTTCTAAATAAAGCTAACAAATCATTCGCAAATGTACGAAGTTTCCCTTTTTTTATGAAAAGACATCGAGGCATTTGCCACCGAACACGTTTCATGTCGCAAGAAATATCCGATAGGGACGAAAAAATGAATCGCGCGGCAAGAAGTTGATACGAAAGAGAGGGAGTCGAATACAATCCATGTACACGACGAATGCAAAAAGTGTAGATACGTCTTGTTGATTCGTGAGTTAGAATGTCCACCGCGGGCACGTCTATACGGCAACTTCGGGGACGAGGTGATAGTTGCGAAACAAGAAATTCATGGTCACCAATGACGAGCTGCACAACCTAGCGGTACATTGTACGTTGGGGAAAAAAGAACGAAACGACAGGAAAAAAGGGAGTTGAGTGGGAGGACAAGTTTTGTAGTCTTTCTATGGTACAGTCGGAAAGACAGCGTTGGATACACCAATTCGAAAGAACAGATTCCTCAATCAAGAGGTCCACTGTTCTATCAGCGATCTACGGCAACTACCGTCAGAGTTCCGAAAATGTGATTCAAAGCCAAAGCATGAATCGCCGAGGATACTTTCACATATTTTTCGTAATCCCATCGAAAGCCAGAGCATTTTGCCAAGTTGATCGATGCAGTTGAGATTGGGAATGGAAGCTGCGCGCACGATTAAAATAACGTCGTGATACAACGCTTGATCGACGTGGCCGCGATTTCGTGGCAAACCGTTACCAAGATCCTGATGAGATCGAATCGATGAACGAGAAAAAAAAAGATTTGGCTGGATTGCCGGAAGCAGTTCTCACAGATCGATGGATAGTCAGGTCACATTTCTTCCTCTTCCTCCTCATCCGCTTCGCGGTCGTTTTGTGTTGTCACGTCGGTGAATACCGCGCCGACGAAGATCGATCCTCCTCGCGGCTGGTGTTCCGAAGAGAGTCAGGTTTCCGCACGTTTACCTATTAAAATCGTGTTTGAAGAGATCTCGGTGCCTGAAGGAATTCGTCACGAGAGAAATTCTTCTCGGCTGGTTGTCGCTGAAGATTCCGCCCGACCGGAACCAGGTCGCGATTCCATCCTACTTGCAATATATATATATAGATTGGAAAAATTAAAAAGACCCTCGAGTTCACAGCCACGTCATGATCATCTTATCGAGACAAGTCAATCAAAAAATCAAATCGTCCAAGCTAATCAAAGCACGCAAGCTAATCGAATAGCGGATCCAGTTGACGATCATCGAAGTCATCAAAGTCATCAAAGATCATCGAAGTCATCAACGTCATCAAACTCATCAAAGATCATCGAACTCATCAACATCATCAAACTCATCAAAGATCATCGAAGTCACCAAAGTCATCAAAGTCAGCATCGAATCACAATAACGCCATCGTCATCACCACAACGTCAATACCATCCCCAAATAACGATAACGAAGGCAACTTAGAAAAACACCTTGTTCCATTCATTGGCAACCTTTTACTAGGTAAAAACGAGTTCGCCAACACATTGAGCGGGAATCAACAAAAATCAGTACAAGATGTGGCCCTTTTGTCGCCTATTTTATTATCCCTCACGCTTTCCCAAGGTCCATCTGTCCACTTTCAATAAAATACAAATCCCCACCGTAAAACAGAGCAATCCCGTCGGGAATGTATCTTCGCGTTGCTCAGCTATTCAGTGAAAATCAACGCGTTTTCCACGCACCTCTCGTTGCCCCGAGAACGACGTTCCGACCTTTCGACGTGGTGGAATTTCGTTAAAGGGTTTAAGGCCAAAGGGACACGACGAGAAATTCGGTGGGTCTGCGTGCATGCGTAGGGAATACACGCAAAAGACGATTGCAATAATAAGGGTCGTAATGTAGTCAGTGTAGTGGTTTCGTTGCTTTTACTTCTGCTCTTGTCTCTGCTCTTTCTTTCTCTCCCTCTCTTGGACGTTGTCCCGGATGCCGGTATACGTATATAGCTGGAAAATCCGGCCATTTCGCTGGTATACAACGAACCAAGTGATAGCAGGAGACAGAGAGTAAGAGAGAGTGATATAAAGAGGAAGAGAGAAACCGAAGGGGTAGTTCATGGAACGGGAGAGTGAAACGCGCCCGCGGGGGTGGCTTTCTGACCGAGGTGGACCCGAGCTCTCGTATATAGTTGTGGTCAGCAGGCGTGACGGGGAAACGCAGGCTCGTAGGGTCGAGAGTTCTGGTTGCCCTATGTGTGGCGTTCTTCTCATCCACTCTCATCCCTCTCTCTCTCTTGCTCCCTTGTAACGTTCGTGCAGGAGGATTCCATGCTATGGAATATTGTATCTGTATATACCCTCCACCATGTACCCATACTACTCTCTCTCTCTCTTTCTCTCTCTCTCTCTCTCTTTCTCTCTCTCTCTCTCTCTCTCTCTCCCTCTCTCTCTCTCTCTCTCTCTCTCTCTCCGGTGTCCTCCATTTTGCAACCTATCCCTCTCTTCCTTGCTGGATCTCCGTCCATCTGATGGTGAAGCATGTTCCATGCGAATCAGCGGTACAACCGACAGGGAGTAGAGCGGGAATTGCACGGGAGCAGCTTCAAATATCTGCCCCTTGATGCGATGCTTCGACTCTATGGCCAAGGACTTTGGCACAAGCCGCCACGGGGTTTCAGCCATAAATGCCAAAGCGAACGAGACGGCCGAAGAGAGAGATAGACATAGGCAGAAAGGAATTGATTTGTGACCGGAAGTGCGTATCGTTTCTGGTAATGATCGTGCATCACCCGCCTTCCTGCATTGCTCGCGCATCATCGTCATTGTCCTGTCCTCGTATAACAACCGCGAGAGTAAGGGAAACGAGAGCCGCTGGAACTCGTTGGTTTCCTGGCGAGTAAACTATACGACTGCGTCACTGATACCAAAGTCGGGGGAAAAAATGATGCAGCGTCGCTGCCACTCGTATCGCGTTACCTTTTCTTAATGTTCGATGGACGACAAATCTTCACGCGCCCTTTGTGTCGGATGGAGGATGGAAAGGGGAGGTGTCCGCTCTCGGAGAATTAAAACCACTTGGATGGTCGTCCAAGACTCCGTTGGAAATGAATTGGGTTGGCGATATCCATCATTGGAGGATGCACACGAATTATTTATTGAAAACATGGAATATTGGGTCATTTCGAGGTTATTTTCAATTCAGGGACGACACCAAGGTGACGAGCCGAAGAAGGAGGTTATTTTCGATTTTTTTGTCTACTAGATTATTTATTTGGATTTTGGAAAAAAAGATATTTCATTAAGCATACATTGAACTTATGTCTTGTAAATTTTTATGTAGAAAAGTAAAAAATTAACAACAATCTTGAGGTATAATAGAACCGTGGTCCAATAGCCGGATCGATAACATGACAATGGTTGATCTGGAAAGTTGAAATTAAAAAGTTTTATAATCTATATAAATGTAGTGCTCATCGTAAGTAGCCGTTTTTCGGAGAAAAAAATCACAAATTTGCGAGTGTTTGAAATAAGTGTAATTTTGCCGAAACTTTTACTTATATTCGGCTTTAAAAATACTAAATTTAATTAAATCGGTCAATTAGGTATGATTTTGACCAGGTCGAGAAAAGTTATCGATAAAAACGCAATTGAAAGTTTTAGTATACGTAAGTCATTGCGCAACCTACTTTCACTAAATCGTCTGTAACTTGTTCAGTTTTCAACATCTTAAATTGAATTTTCTTCTCACATATCCTTGAGTATGTATACTATGAGAAAATATTTAAAAAATGGATTTTTTTACCCGCCACAGTAGTGTCCCGCCTTAAACTAACTAATACTCGAAATAACCAAATATTTTAGTATTTCGTCTTAATATTTCGTTGGCTGCCTGTAAATCAACAATTTCGTTGATCCAAATGATTTTTTACATTTATTATTTTATTTATATCTATAAAATATTACTATATTATATTATATTATATATATATTTTAGAAAATAAACATTTTATGTTTATATATTTATATTTTTACAATAATTATTAGATAATTATTTTCCCGATAACGACGTGATCTGTCATGTATTTTTTTCTCCAAAAACTAGTCCACAATTATTTGATTGAAGAGCAATCTTGCTGGGCTCTCGTCGGAATTGTGCCTGTTTCGTGCAAGAACAGTCATATACGTGGTGCGTAGGGTAATCCGATTGAGACGTCGAGGGTGTGGTATAAAAGGGCAGAGTGTCAAGAGCGAGAGAATTGATGAATCGCCCAGAGTTGCTCCGCACGCTGTGCTCGTCGTGTTATTGTCAATAGGGTCCTCCAGCAAAGTTACACTCACATATGTACACGCGTATACATCCGAATGCCGAGAGCACAGATCATCGAATTGCTGGTGCACTGGGACGAAAGAGGGGACATATGTCGAGGTGGTTCAGACCAGAACCCTCCATTACGATATTAGGTCTCGTGTTATCGCGTTAGGCGGATTTTAATACACCCATTACGCGATCGAGATACAAGACGAGCCGAGGGTGCGAAAAATGTGGACGGGGTGTAGTAGTTCACCAAGCCAGACACGACCTGCCAGATCACACTCGACTGCTGATTCGATAAAACTGATTGCACGAGTTCACGCGCGCTCTTCTCGCATGGAAACATTTCAATTCTGGCCGGTGTATTTCCTGGTACAGGGGGACCATTATTCGCCAGCGTTCTCCACTAACGACGATCGCTGCGCCGCGAAGTTTCAACGATGGATCCAGCATGATGCCCCGGGACGGAAGAGCATTGACATCTGTTTCAGTGGGAACTACTTATTCTTATTTTCAATCGAATCATCTCGACGGGGTGTTCAACGTGGGGAGTCATCTCATTGAACGCGTGCTCCAAAGAGTAGTCAGGTCATCATGGGGATATGATCACTACTGATTATGTATGTCGGCGAAGAGAAAATCCAGTTGATCTGTCGTTAATGTCACAATAGTCTACTTGACTTACTACCATAGTGAGCATATCACTAAATTATTAACGGAACAGGACCATAAGAGAATTGACTGTCTATTTGAATACCACTTTTACTATTTTGGAGAGCTTTCGAAGTCATCAATCGCAATAACGTCGTATAAACTTCTTGAAGTCGTTTCCCTATATGTATTTCACAAAATGCATCTCTTGATTCCATCAACGTTTGATTGAAATAAAAAGATCGATATCATTTTCCCAAGCATACAAAATGGCAGATCCAAAAGTGTCCAGGCCTTGGCTGAACGCAATGACTTCTCAGCCGCCTCAGCATGATGACAGAAGAGTAGTCAGGTCATCATGGGGATATAATCACTGCAGATTATGCATGTCGGCGAAGATAAAATTCAATTGATCTGTCGTTGATGTCACAATAGTCTACTTGACTTACTACCATAGTGAGCATATCACTAAATTATTAACGGAACAGGAGAATAAGAGAATTTACTATATATTTGAATACCACTTTTACTATTTTGAAGACCTTTCAGCATGTTCAATCTCAACAAGTTCGTCTGAACTTCTTGAAGACTTTTCCATAGATGTATTTCACAAAATGCATCTCCTGTTTCCATCAACATTTGATTGAAATCAGATTATCGATATCTTTTTCCCAAGCATACAAAATGGCAGATCCAAAAAAGTACCCAACCCTCGATCGAAGGCAATGATTTCTCAGCGCAGTGGGAAGGATTCTTCACTACAGCTCCGTCTCTCTTTTTCTCTTGAGGTTCCCGCAACTTTCTTGACTCGCAGGGTCGTGGCTATGCGAATTCTCTATATAGAGATATATATTTAAAACAATGTATAAGTATATGTGTGTAGAAAGAGATTGGCTTAATGTTCTATCGATTTCCATTTCCAGGCCATGGGGGAGTGAACCAGCTAGGCGGTGTCTTCGTAAACGGAAGGCCCCTACCGGATGTAGTGAGGCAGAGGATCGTCGAGCTAGCACACAGCGGCGTCCGACCGTGTGACATTTCCAGACAGCTAAGGGTATCTCACGGCTGTGTATCCAAGATACTGTCGAGGTGAGTTTGTTTCTTTCGCACAAAAATACCTCTTCCTCAACAACATCGCCAAGTGCATCCATACGAGCGAATTAATTCAACATGGTGCCGCCTAGTCACAAGATCGCAAGCTCCAACCTTGCTTCTTCATCAGCACTTATTTTTACGTCCTCAAAATTCTTTTATAATTCTTGCATACCATTTTTTTTTTCGAAAAATAAAGTAAGTTAAAAAATCGCAAGTACAGCAAACTGCTATTACACAAGATCGCTGTCAGAATTGACATGCTGTAGGTGCGACCAAAACATGGAGATCAATCAATTGATCGGAACAAAATCAATGAGTAGCCTGGAGTGAGGGCCTTCATTACAATAAATCCTCAAAATAAATCCTAAAAATGTGCATCCGTTGGGTTATTTACATTGGCTAAATAAAATAACTCCATCACGGAGAAATGTCCTGATGAGAATGGCCCTGCACAGAGGAACGGCGATAGCCTCTGTACAATTTAATTAAAGACGTCGTCGCTGCGACCGGAGCGTGTACAGCCCTGGGAACAAGGGCAGGGTGGGGAAGAGGGAGGTTGGGGGAGAAAGACCGGCGGTCGAAATGACGCTGCAGAGTTCTACAGCGAGAATCTCTCGGCTGGAGACCGGAAGGAAGGTCCTGGGTGGCTTAGCCGACGCGATGCGGTTTCCATGTTTTTTTTTCTTCTTTCAACCCCGCATCCCGGGCACTCCGAATCTCGTCGCGTTTTTCCACCCTCGAAGGAGGGAGGTAAGAGCTTCGTTGCTGCTACTGTAACGGGCGAGCCTCGTGCCGTTTTGATGGCCTCGCCGCGCAAAGTATCGTTCATTCAACGCGCGACCGACGCTCTCACAAATATCATTGTTCGAGACATAACCGCGACATTCAACGAGAATAATTCTCGATTCCCGCAAAGAATGAATCTCGGGAATAATGCGCGTGGAAGAGTGTGATAAAGGGACCGACTTCATTGATCAGTATTGCCCACGCAATCGCGTACACGCGCCAAGTGAAGTCGCTCTATGCAGAATAATTTAAGGGGTCTTCTCACTTTAGACGCTGAAAAAGGCCATTTTCATGCATTTTTTTGACAGGTTCATTTTATAGATATTGATATAAAAGTTGTTACACTTAATAAATACGGTTTCGAAATATATTCATATTTTTTTAAATGTATTTATGTAACCCAAACAAACTTTAAACGCGTTTTTCGCGAAACAACGTTTTCGACGGCTTGTTGATAAAATCGTCGAAACTACTGAACCGATCGTTATGCAATTTTAACCACATACTACTTACAACTATATCCATAGCGCATATCAATGATTTTTTTAAATTTTGATATTTACAATTTTTACTTGCCAAAAACGGCGATAAAAAATGTTTTTTCGAAAAATGTCCGCCATTTTGTTATTTTCGGATATATAAAAAATCGTACGATGTGCGCTGTAGCCATTAACATACTGAATCTAAAACCGTTTGATTTTTTTGTTTCGGATGATCCATCTCCGAGATTTCATCAACAGCGCAGACCTACCATTTTTTTAGGACATTTTTTCAACTACTATTTTCGTCTATGAATAGTGACTTAGAATAGTTGAATTAAAAAAAATTATAATGTACTTCGAATGCGTATTTATTAAGTGTAACAACTTTTATATCAATATCTATAATATAAATCTATCAAAGAAATGCATGAAAACAGCCTTTTTTAGCGTCTAAAGTGAGAAGACCACTTAACCGGCTTGGATCCCAAAACAACAAGTCGATTTTCAATATTTTGTTCTGGCAAGAGTATTAGGGTGGCGAGGTCAGGATTTTACACAAAATGAATATATAGTCCCGCCGAGATTGCGTGTTTTTTTAATTGGCAAAATATTGATAAACAATGAAGTTATTATTATTTAAACAGTGGGCCGCCGTTGCTGCACCGCCGATCGATGTACGTTAAAATAAAAATAAAAAAACTTTTAACATGATAATAAAACTTACGTATGAACGGATATTTTTTAGAAATTTTGATTTTTTGATTTTTTAAAAACTTGAAACGTTTGTTATCAACAAATGGACGAACATATTAAAAAATCATTCGGCCATACAACAGATAATGTTGTGAATTATTTTCTGAACAAATTTAAACCGAATAAGATGAATTTTGAGATTCGACTTACACCGTTTCGTAAAACATAGTTTCGAGAAAAACAAAAATGAGAGATCTGACTCGTCACGAAAAACGTCATAACTCCGTCAATTTTCGGAATTTCTACAAAATCTTTATTGCCAATTAAAATGAAAAATCTCCACTATAAATCT
>OZ023317.1:27981451-28188951 GCA_964007375.1 Ophion obscuratus | reverse complement strand
AAATATCTTTATTGAAAGAGAATAACTGTGATATGGATGCGTGATATTAAATAGTGTGTGTGTGTGTGTGTGTGTGTGTGTATATATGTATATATATATATATACAGGGTGCCCTGTTATGAATGGATAATCCTGCAACTGTCGATAGGTCAGATCATGTCCTACTATAGCTGGAATTTCAGGTTAGTAAAAGTCCCACGGCTTTCGAGATAAAAATCATCTGCTTTTGGTTTTTCGCATCCCATTTCTACAAATTTTAATTTTTTTATACCCGCTTTTTAAAAAATACTCTTGGTTATTTGTTTTATCTCGAAAAGTCTTCTTTTTAACCTCAAATGTTAAGGAAACTTTACGAAAAAAGATCTTATGCAGAATTTTCATACAAACCAATTCGAACATCTGACTTTAGTAGCCTGTGGTGTAAAAAAATGTACTACGAATAGCGTGCCAATTAGTTTCAATAGTGCCTTAGTTATTGTCGATTTACATCATTTGTAGAAATGGCATGCGAAAAACCAAAAGCAGACGAATAACATAAAGCTGAAAATCTCGAAAACCGTGGGACTTTTACTAAACTGAAATTCCAGCATATATATATATATATATATATATATATATATATATATATATATACACACGAGTGTGCGTGTGTGTGTATATAAAAGCGAATATCTACTGGAATTCAAGACCCACATCCATCAGGGGGCGATGGAAGGAGTGCGAGCCGGCTAGAGAGTCCCAAAGCCAAAGCCATTATCAGCGTGGTAGGGTTGAATCTGTGAATCGCTTTGTGCAATTGAATTTAAGCACGGTCGAAGATATTATTTAAGTAATTAGGTACAAAGGGCTCGTTCACGAAGCGTTTCGACGATAAGGATCGTCGACGTGGTCTGTGAGCTCCCATACATCTATATGCATACAGCACATGCTCGATGCCACTGGGTGGGTTCCTTCCGTTTGTTCAGACAACCACGAGCTTTGACAAATATCCGTGGCACGCGGCCGTAGGTCGTCAAGAGATCCAGCCGATACCAAACGAGAATGACACTTCGCTCTGCGCCAAAACACGCGTAAAAATTATTTTTAACAAAATTCCCCACCCCTTTGCTCCTCCCTAATGAATACCATTCGCAAAATTGTCTCGTGAAGCTGGGAAAAGTCTTCCGAGCGACGCACGACGGCGGAACAAATTAGAGTGCAATGAACCAATTGGATACGAATTTTGGGCTGTTGGAATGTACAAGTACATTGACCGGTCTTCTCTTTTTCGTGTCCAGGTATTACGAGACGGGGAGCTTTAAAGCTGGCGTTATCGGCGGCTCGAAGCCGAAAGTTGCCACACCACCGGTGGTCGACGCTATCGCTAATTACAAGAGGGACAATCCCACGATGTTCGCGTGGGAGATCCGTGACAGGTTGCTCGCGGAGGGTATCTGCTCCCAGGACAACGTGCCATCGGTATCTTCGATAAATCGGTAAGTAACAAAAAAAAAAAAAACGAAGCGCACACATAATCAAATGGGCTCGCGACGAGCCTGCGTAATTTATGAAATTTTAGAAACTCGAAATATCGGAAACAATAAAAGCTTTTGATTCTTTATTTCCATTGAAATATTTTTGTGAATTGTGTCCAAGCTTGCATCTTTGAAATTCAAAATAAGTTTTGAAAAAATGTATCGCTATATTTTCATCCGTATCTAAATTTTTTGAACGTACATTGTCAATCTTTAATTAAAATCCCGAAAGATGTTTCGGTGAATCATGTAGCCTGAATCTGTTAAAAAATGAGAATTAAGGCCTTAAGCCACTCTAGAGGCCGAAAAAATAGGCTTTTGGGGGTTTTTCTTCAGAAAAATAATATAAATCGAGATTACAAAAAAGAGTCTTTATCATACATATCAGTGACTGTATTCAATAATTTTTTTTAAGCGATTCAGTTCAAAATGGCGGCTGTGCAGCGTTTATCTCAAAAATGCATTTTTTAAGTTGACCGGAAACATAACAAAGACAATTTTCAACCGATTCACTTGAAATGTTGAATATATCTTGAAAAATACATTGTCTATAGAAGTACGCAGGATTTGTATTTTTTATATTGCATAGTTCTTTGTTATTAACAATTTTTCGACGATTTTTTAGGCAATCTTTTGGAACGTTCAAAATCTGCCTAAAAAGTCGTCAGATAATTGTTAATAACAAATTAACTATGCAATATAACAAAAATCCTACGTACTTCCATAAAAAATGTATTTTTCAATATATATTCAACACTTCAAGTGAATCGGTTGAAAATTGTCTGACTTATGTTTTCGGCCTACTTAAAAAATGCAGTTTTGACATAAACGCTGCACAGCCGCCATTTTGAAATTAATCGCTTCAAAAAAAATATTGTATACAGTCCCTGATTCGTATGATAAACACCCTTTTTTGTAACCTCGCTTTATTTTGTAGTTTTTCTGGAAAAAACATCCCAAAAAAGCCTATTTTTTCGGCCTCTAGAGTGGCCTAACCCCTTAAACAAAATTGCATCGAAACTTCGTTTCCGATATCCTTTTTATCCTGTTTTCGAAGATTTGTAAATTTTCTAATTGCTTTATTTCCAGAAAATTTGTAACTAAGCGATAACCTAAAAAATGTAGCCTCGAATGCGCTAATCTCGTAACCCCGATATTTCTTATCGAGCGAGATAAGCCGCTCGCAGAATATCGTGCAGACGAGTGTAGAGGCTAATTTGCGTGAATTTCCATCAACGCTGTCCTTCCGTGGCTCCGGCCGAAATCGAGTCGGTGGATTTCACTTGTACACCAGCTACAGAATCCGATACGCGTTACACTCAATTTGATTAGCCGGCCCTCCGTATCTTTGAAAGGGCGTGCACCGAGCAGGGATGCTCGATGTTTGGTGTAACGACAGAAAGACCTAGGGGCTGAAAAAGGAGCGTGAGCGAGAGAGAGTGGCGAGGAAAGACCAGTGTATAAAGCTAGCAACACAGTCGAGGGGATCGCGATAGATGAGTATTACTGATAAGTGTTCGAGAGAGACCGATAAAACCCTTAAGTAGGGACTGATTAAATCTCGGGACATATGGGAGTCAGATCAATGAAATACGCTCATCCATCCCTTCTTCTCACTCTTTCGAGCCCCACTTCTCCAATTCGCATTCTCGTATCCCTTTTCCTCGTCCTCAATCTCCACTCGGTGCCCTTCATTCTCTCTGTTCCACATCCAACGTCTGCCCATATTCGCTGTTCGTTCGACACGTATGGAAGGCAGCTTTTTTCCTTGGGCATCACGCCCCCCTTCTGAAATCCCGCGGGGGCGAGAGTTGTTCAGTTTGTGCGGTGCTGATACCCTGTAATGTTGTCCCTTGGGACTCGTGCGCTCCATGCCCGTCGCCCTAGCATCGGCCTCCCAGCTCAGTTTCGCATACACAGCGACAACAGACAAGTACTGTTCCTGCACCCTCAACGGGACGAAGACGAGAGCCACGTACATCCTGGTGGATCCATTGTACGTGGTACCGTGTGCGTTCGTGTAAAGAGACTTCGATGTTCTCTTTTTCGCCTCCCATGTACACGTGGAGGCACAATCCTGTCGCCTCGGCCACCCCAGCCGACGACAACACCGATGCAAAAACACTTGAATTAATCGGGCAATTCCCGAAGGAACCTGCCAAAAGGTCAATGGGATCGGGGGGAGCGGGAAAAAAGTATGCTCGTTGGGGGTGAGACAGGGAGAGATTAGCGAGGGACGAAACCAAGGCGGCAAAAAGTAGGGAGTACTTATCTGGATGCGGAAACTCCTTGTGCATTCTGCTGCAACACCACGCAGCGATGATAATCAATCGCTGCTTGTTAAGCTCTTCGTAACTGTAGTATCGACGAAAACATATGTCGAGTTTTCCACATTTTTGGGGCTCATTGATTCGCCGCTTGTCGAAACAAGATCGTAGATGGGTGAGAGCGTGGAGACATCGTTGATGACGACTAGACGGGGATGCCTTTCAGGCGGAGAATGATCCGGACTGAGCGGACCCAGAATTTTGAATCCAGAAACGTTGTACTCTAGAAATGACGAGCTTCCGAAAAGCTACCAACATCCAAACAAATTTTACTACTGGAAAGCACTAATGAGATGTTCCAAGTGAATGAAAATCGTTATTGGCAAAAAATTATTAAATTTCAATGTAAGCAGCATCTTTTTCCAATAACTTTGATGATGCTCGAAGCTTGAGTTAAAGATCTAATGATGCCAAATGTTAATGAAATTCATGACCATTTGGCCGATGACATTATCCATCCATCTGGAAGAAGACATTGGTGCTATCTGTTAATAGGAAAATCTGTCTAGATGTTGATGTGCCGCGATGTTCCGTTTGGTGAGACTTCGAGAATATAACAGTGTTAGGCTATGAGTAACCGGAAGTCAATTCTGGAGTGTGGCTATTCTGGATTTGAATAACGTAATCCTAAGAATGTGCATCAACATCCAAACAGATTTTGCTATTGGAAAGCACTAATAGATGTTCCAATTGAATGGACAACGCCATCGGCCAAAAATTAATCAATTTCAATGAATGCAGCATTTTTTCTAATGATTTTCATGATGCTCGAAGCTTGAGTTGAATGTCGATGAAATTCATGACCATTTGGCCGATGACATTTTCCATCCATCTGGAAGATGTCATTGGTGCTATCTGTTAATAGCAAAATCTGTCTAGACGTCGATGCGCCGCGATGTTCCGTTTGATTAGATTTCGGAAATATAACATTTTTAGGTTATGACTAACCGGAAGTCAATTCTGGAGTGTGGCGATTCTGGAAACAGCTCATCCACGACTTTCATCCACTATGATGATATGAATTGTCATCGTTTTGTCAGAAAATGATGTGTCATCACTTTCTGAGGGCGTATGTATGGAAATCCTGTGATTTTCTTTTTACGCTATTTGTTCCTCAAGATCCAAGACTCCAAGTTGATGAATATGTCACGCTCTTCAACGTATAATGAATGGCAATGAACGGTTTCACATTCTGGTCACAGGACCGTTGGGTTCTCCATTGATAAATCGCCATTGCGAAAAATTCGGTGTCGAATCTATCGCAGGAAGAGATTGGTTTCACGTGGAGAGGTCATTTGTATTTCCGATGGATCGAATGCGCGAGTGGGTAGCTCGAGAAAGGTGGCAAGCGAGAGTAGTACACCGCATACGGGAGAAATAATCTGCATACGACTAACACCTATACGCTAGTGGAGCACAAGGTGAAATGCACATGAGAGTCGCTTCGAGCAATTCGGTCAGAGTACGATCCGTATTTCTGCATGATTGGAACAACCTGAACACAAGGTGGAGAGACAGAGAGAAAGGAATAAAGGAAAAGCTGTCGGTGGGAGGGTGCACCGTGTCTGCGTGGCTTGTTGCTCGAGTAACTTTCGTGCCACCTTCAGCTTCACGATTCACCCTCTTCCTCCCGATTCTTTCTTCCTCGTCCTGCCCGAACGTACCGGCGCGAGCCTTCTTCGTCTTGCAGCTTCCAGCGACTTCCGTCTCGTTGGCCCACACCGCTACACCCGGTAAGTCACGTATGAGAATGGAACTATGTGTGCCAAGAGAAGACCAAGTATTTCCCCAGATGGCAGGGTATTGATCTGAATCTGGCGAATGCGAAGAGCCTCGAAAAAGTTGGTATTCCGTTGGAACTTGTAGAGATTATTTCCCTATGGTGGCATGGTATCAGAGGTGTTGTCATTTGGTGGCTTGATTTCACCAACCGATTCCCAATTGACGGGACTCAGCGTTATTTCGGAAAAATCGTGTCCGCGGCAGGGTTCCACAATTCGTGCAGAAATTTGTTGCGAAGTTCCCAGATCCTACTACATCCATATAAGGATTTGATAGGGACGCCACACGTAAGGAGTCCACATTGGAATTCACATTAGATTTTTTTAATTCGCTACCAGAACTTGTTGGGTCTCCCATAAAAAAAAGTTGGAAGGGACACCGCACATAGAGAGTCCTCATTGGCATCCAATTGGATTCAGCACTGTTCCCGATGAACGCGGTTTGAGAATTCTTACTACGTACGAATCGAAAATATGTGAAAAGTCACGAGAAAAAACTCGGCGTGGTGAAACATAACCTGCACGCTTCGTGAGCGTTTACGTGTGTGGTGATATTATGTCAAAGTGCAGTTAAATCAATAACAAACGATAATTGCAGTGGATTTTCAGTGACGTGATTCTAATCGATTTTTAAGATACACTTTTTTAAGTGATTTACACTTTTTTAAGATCCACTCATTTTGTATATCTACATAGTATATATTGTTTGGAAAATACCACATAAAGAATGTGATGGGATCCATCGAGAATCGTATCGGATTCCGTTTGATAATATGGGAATCCTTTAGGATTCAAATTGGATTCGTGCATTGGATTCTAACGGAAAATCCCGATTAGAAACCAACGTATATTTCTTTCGTGGAGCACAAGGTGTATTCGTATAGTGATCCAATGCGACGACGCATTGGACCCCTTTTAGGAAGTGGGGACAGTAATCGGAATCCGATTGGATCCCTACGACAATATCTGGATTCTCTCCAAATTGGAGATAACACGAAAGCTGTCTCATCCGCGAATCCTTACTCCGACAAACAATGACTCCACGTACCGTTATGACGTAGCATGTCACGCATTGTCTCGCTTTTGCCGAAAGCGAGCACTTGGAGAGTGAGACGTCCGCGACGGGACGGGAGAGTGAAACCGCGAGATTTCACAAGGAGACGTGGGACAAAAACGGTCCGACGGACGAAAAGATGAACGCGAATGCGGCGAAACGAGAGATTGTAATGGAGTGGAAGCTGTGGAAGAGCGAGGGACGAAAAATAACCGGTCATATTATAGAATGTATATATATGTATAAATAAATTGCTTCGGTGTATATGAGAATGGGAATTGAGAAGCGAGAAGCGGGGAAAAACAAGCCGAGCGAGGAAAGATTGGACGTTAACAGTTCCGAGCTTTTTCCCGTCCCGGTTCAATGCCGCTCGCGTTCCAACCTCGACGACGTTGAGTTCTGCGGTTTTTTCGTTACCCACGTTTTCCTTTTCTCTCTCTCTCTCTCTCTCTCTGTATCTCTCATTTCGTTGTCTCGCTCACTTTCAGCTTATAGCGCTCTATACCGTTTGCGTGAAAGCTTCCATTGTTTCCCGGATTCGCTTAGCGTCTCTCTACCGTTGGTACAGCTCCGCAAGGACGCCCAGAATTGTCGTAGTCGTCGTTCCCCGCTTTCACGTACACTCCACAAACGGAATGCGAAAGGATCGAGTACAAAAAGCTCCCGACGATCGAGCAGTTTTTATCCGCTCCATTTTTCAGTTCCGATCTGACCGGAACAATCAAGCCACCATTTTGTCCTCGCAAGACGTAAAACGGACAATCCGATGAAGAAAAAAGCAATCGGAACATTGGTAGGAAGTCATTGGAACGGATACATTTGTGGTGCTTCTTGATACGTTCGATCACCCTTCAATCGGGCCGCTGAGAAAATTCGGAAAAGATCGCGTATGGAAAATACCCACTCCATGGGGATGAGTTGAAAAGCAGTGTTGAGAATCTCCCTCAACAGCGAGTTCGCGACGAAAATGTCCATGTGATAGGGTAGAGGAGGAAGATGAAGGAGGAGGAATAAGAAACAACGATGGAGGGCTGAGGGAGGAGAGACGGGATTTTGGTAGAGGAAATATTGATAGGCTCGGCTTGGGCTGCGGAGTCACGCTCGAGTAGGCGCCTCTCTTTACCGCACTCCCCATCGCCCTCCGCCGCCCTTTTCAGGCACACGTTATACGCCGTATAGAACTGGCTCTTACCGTAACCCCACGGGGCTGTAGTGTAAGCTCAATCGAGCTTCGGGACTTTCGCGTGAGCCGCGAGATAGTGTGCGTGTACAGGAAGGGAAGCGCAAAGGAGAAAGAGAGCTTTGTGCGCCAATAAGACGGAGAAGAGAGACCGAGAACGCGAGTCTCTTAGGGGCAGGATCGATAAGGAGCTGGATTCGCCCGAGGGCTTTACGCCGGGTCCAGCCTCCTTCGTTTTCCTCCACTTATAGCTACGTATATACACAAGCTGATCTTGTACACTATACGCGAGAGCCAAGAAGAAGAGACGTAACTGCTGGCTTAGTCTAGCGAGCACGACTTATCCGTGTCACTTTACCGACACTTTTCGCAGTCTGTAAAGCAACGAGGTCTGAGGAGGCCAGCCTTTCATTGCTGATGATTTTGATACCTTTGGCCATTCTCTGATGGCGTTTTTGGGGTTCTGGCTCGGTGATCCTAAGAATTGTTCAGCCAGAGCAATGTGGGGAAGAAAATGACGGTTCCAAAAAGACTCTGCAAAAAGGATGTCAATTTGTTTTCTTGCTTGGAAAGCTCTGGCTGAAAGTCCAGAAACGGCTGCTAACGAAAAATCCTTGGTTGACCCAGATCCATTGATGATGCCAAGTTCATCTTACCTTTCCTCTGCAATCGATGGAACATGGCCCTGCGCAATAACTCCACCTGTTAACCGGTCTAGGCAAAGAGCGATTTGTGAGAACATTGTTCCGATGATCATTAGCAGCAAAGAAAAACATTCTGTGGCGACCCCTTCGCACTGCTTATCAAATTCTATCACCCCGCGACAGCTGGCTCATTGATCCAAAAGATTGTTCAGGCAATGTAACCTGGAGAAGAAAATAGCGATTCCAAAAGGACTCTGCGAAAAGGATGTCAATTTGTTTTTTTGGTTGGAAAGCTCTGGCTGGAAGTCCACAAAAGACTGCTAATGAAAAATCCTTGGTGGAGCTGGATCCATTGATGTTGTCAAGTTCTATTGATTCAAGTTCACCCTACCTCTACAATCAATAAAAAATCGCCCGGCCCAATAGCTCCACCTGTTAACCAGTCTGGGCTAAGAGCCATTTGTGAGAACATTACTCCGATGATCATTACCAGGAAAAAAAAACGTTTCTGCGGCGACCCCTTCGCACTGCTTATCATATTCTATCACCCCGCGACGGCTGTGTACAGGGTCCTTTCGTTCAAAGTCGATTTAATTCGACATAATCGAGAACGATCGAGAGCGCCTACTTGATAGAAAGTCCCGGTCGAACGAGGGAAGTACGACAGTTGGTGGAAAATCTGTCGTGCGGAATCGCGCTCACGGGAATTGTATCAATCTGTCATCGGTTTTGGGAGAACGTCCAGATAGAGAAATGCTGTAGTGTCGTATACAGCATATATAAGTATGTCGGTAGTATATAGTACTCTATAGTTACAGCAGCAGTTTCATTCTACTTGAATCGTCCTACTCTAATCGGACGGGTCAATCTCCCGACTGCACAATAAAACCAGGTTCAGCATTTTTTTCTTTCTCTCTTTCTTTCTCTCCATTACTTCCATATCATTTCGCACCCCAAGAAACGTACGAAGCTGTGCTGCGCCGCTCATCCCTTAGCCATATGGCTCTCTTACCACTTTTCTCTCTTTGCCGCGCCGGTTAGAACGACTGGAAGCCTCGCCAACCAAAGAGGACGCGTGAAAGAGAGGGAAAGAGAGAGAGAGAGAGAGAGAGAGAGAGACGAAGCGACCCCAACGAAAAGAAAGCGTGAAAGAGCCAATGGGGAAGCGAGCTTGCTGCTGGTTGCTAGTTTCATGCCACTTTCGGTTCTCGGTCCTGTGCGGCATTCCGGTATCTCTTTTTCATCTTTTTCTCTCTCTCTCTCTCCCTCTCTCTCTCTCTCTCTCTCTCCCTCTCTCTCTCTCTCTCTCTCTCTCTCTCTCTCTCTCTCTCTCTCTCTCTTACTCACGATCTTTTTCTCCCTCTCGGACCACCCTTGTACCCCGGTTATTAAATTACATCGTCATAAATAATGCCCTGGCCCACCGGTCCTTATTTGCCATTCCGTTCTTCCAGCGAAGCCCCCACGGCGATGTTTCGCCATTTCGCGTATACATCCGACGAATATATTTCGCACTAGTCATTCGATTTGCACGGTGAGTACCAGGATTAAGTGGAAAATGACGACCGCACGTTGAAGTGCTATGAAAAACAAGAGCTGTGAAAATTGGCTGGAAAAGGCAGATGAATTCTGGGGGAGTTGGGTGCATTCGAAGAACATCATAGAATCGTAGGAAATATACACTTTTTCGAAATCTGCATTTTCGTCTACTCCAGAGAGAAATCATTCGCGGTAATTTTGAGAATGCAAAGATCACTCATTCATCTCGAGATTCAGGCTGGCACTTCATCAAAAGACGATGCTCAGGCGGACATGTCATCAAAAAACATACTCGTACTGACACTTCATAAAAACGATACTCAGGCTGCCATGTCATCAAAAAATTATACTTAGGCTTATACTTAATCATATAACGATATTTATGCTGATGCTTCATTTAAAAAACGATACTCAGGTTGTAATGTCATCTAAAAATCATACTCAGGCTGATGTTTTATCAAAAAACAATACTCAGACTGACACGTCGTCATAAAACGATACTCAGGCTGACAATTTATAAGAAAAACAGGCTGTCATGTCATCGAAAAATGATACTCAGGCTGATACTTCATCAAAACCGACACTTAGACTGACACTTGATCAAAAAACGATACTCAGGCTGACTTGCGAAGATATCTCACCTGTAAATTCCAGCGCTTGACAAGTCAAATAACAATCTTCCGGGGCTTCAACAATAATCATTGATTTCCAATCTCCAGTTGGTACGACTAAACCATAAAAAAATGTCAACCTGAAGTGTTCACGTACCTGACTGTACGCCATATACGCGCAAAGATGCAATATGGTGCCGTAGAACAGTGGACGGAAAGGCATATAGGCGAGCGAGCTTCGTTAAAGCAGCAGCCATATTTGCACGGAAGCTTCGGGCCTCCTCCCTCCTAGCGGGCAATCCTCGAGGGTTGGTTCGTGCCTCGTTGGCGACAGAGCGAGAGAGATGGACCGGGGGGTTGGTGGCTTTTCGAGAACACCCAACGGGCAGAGCTGCACCACCACCATCACATCGCGATATCCCTCAACCCCGAGAGCCATATATAATAGAGTCGTCGTTGACGTCGTCGTAGTGGTTGGTAGGCAGAGAGAGAAAGAGAGAAAGACAGAGAGAGAGAGAGAGAGAGAGAGAGAGACTCCACCAACAGTGGGAAGTACGCGGCGCGTATCCATAACCGTCCTTTGTCTAGATAACGCAATTATTACCGCGTTTCATCATACCCTCCAGCCAAAATTAGCCTCAAATGAAGTTACAATTACGGTCCGCTGTTTCTCTCATCCCCTTGCCCGCATTCCTCCATAATCCGCTTCATCCTCCTCTCCCCCACACTCACTCGGGATCCCCTAGCAGGGGGTCTGCACGAGAATAACTGAGCAAGAGCTTTTTCGCTTTCGAGTCCTCAAAGCCACTTTCGATGTATATGTGCCTGTGTGTAAACGAGTCGGTAGGAAACACAACTTGCCAGCCAAGTATGATATCGAGTAGCTGGTGAGAATTTGGACCAGCCGGCGAATATGGCCTTTGATCTGATCTGATCAGCTCTTCCTAAACTTCCTTCTTCGGTTTAGTCAGGATGATCACTTACTTAGTTGTATTTGTCATCAATTATTGACAACGTGGGATTTATGAGATTTGGTCTATCGATATAACGACCGAAGTTGATGGACAATATCCATTAGAGATTGGTAGACAGTTTCCAATAACCGGATCTTCCACTGGACATTCCAAGCCCTGCATGCAACAGCATGCAGCACGAGCTGCATCGGCGCTACAAAAATCCATCCGCCATCAATCCGGCCATGGTGAATTGAGCTTTTCAACGGGAAAAAAATAAAACGCCGTTCCAAATTAGCACGAAGTGATCCGTTGTGTAGCGGACTCTCGGTGAAACTCGAAATCCGGATTGCCATGGAAACGTCAGAGGACAGACGGAACCGCGACGAAACCGGATGGTCGTCTCCGTTGCTGTGGCGCTGTGAGGCTACAACCGCCTAAAGCCACCCTGCTACCAGTACCGCGATTTCATATACTTGCGCGTGGAAGAGCGTCAGGAATCTCGGTGATGCCCGCTCGTTCCTTTGTCCCTGCTTTCTTCCGGAAACGTCCAGTCCTAGCGGAGTTTCCAAGCTGGACACTTTTTTAAGCACGTCCGTTTTCGTGCTACGTTGTTCCTTTCGTTGTCCCCAACCGCGCGAATGCAATGGTGGATTCCTCGTGCTGATGAAGTTCCACGAGGGCACACTCGTAATTAGCTCGATAAAAATCCCGGAGACCCCAAAGGGCTGAATCGGGTTAGGGTTGCTTGATTCCTAAATTGGAAGAGTCACTATTGAGATAGCAATTTCGCGTGCAATGCATCGCCGATGACGAATGCTATTTAACGCTGCGAATAAATGACGAGGTCAGCCTTTCCAATTAATCACAAATGACACGTTCGAACACGGGATGACCGTGGTATTTTCGACGAGGAGGGAATGGATTGCGTTAAATAGTTTCACGTGCTCATCGAAATGGTAGCTGGACGATATCCAAAATCTGTAACGCCTAAATATCTCCCTCTCTGGCGTTTATCCGGTCTCGATTTCAAATTGACTTCGAACACACAGCTATACAAAGGTAGCAACGGCGAGCGCGGATCAGAAGAGTGTGTCATAGGTCGGTGGGGAATGGAGAACGATTTACGAGGGACGATAATTCGATGGTACTTTGAGCCAATCGACACAATGGGCTCTGGTACACGAGGATTCGGTCGTATAATGGCAGGAAGATGGACTCACTGACACTCGCTCATGAACTTTGTACATCTTCATATATTCCTGCTCCATCTCTTTTTTTCCCATGCTTCATCGAACGAGCCACACCAAACATTGCACACTCTGGATACCCGCACCCCTCTTCCTGCTGGCCTCATGGCGGAAGGGGACCTCGGGGTGTGTGCGAGCAGAAGCAACACATATACATAATGTACTATAAATCGTGCGTTACATTGTGCCTTCAGAAGTGGAATAGTCGGTGACTGTTGACTCTCGAGTCGACGCCAAGCATTGTTGGCCGAGAGAGCACACCTTTTGTGCTCCGGACGCGCGCAGAGTCTCGTCACAAACAAACATACGAGAAAAGGACGAGGAGGGGGGCGAGGGTGCGAAAAGCGTATGGGTCGTCCTTGCACAGGACAGTTTCAGTCACATTGCTGATGGTCCAAAGGGCGCACAGTGGAGAACTTAAGGTTCACTCTACGACCCCCAATACACCCTTCTGACTCCGAGGACAGTCTACATCCAAAGGGCCCCAGTCGAGGCTGAGGGCCTCGTAAATCCTGTCAAATGCGCCCTTCTGCTTGCCGGATGTTGTGGCAAGAAATAATATGAATATAATAAATATATAGGCGTCCATATATGTAGGGAATATATGTTTCGCGAAGCCCGTGGGGTTAATACCTTTGTATACGCGTATGCTACATGGGAACGAAGAGAGATGGAAGATGTGGATCCGGAGGATCCCCAAATCGCGCAAGCCGAAAAGCAGCTGCTTTTTCGTACAATGCCGTACTATGAACTATCCCCGGATACAATATAATGTACTTCAGGTCCCCGGGATTCCGGGCTACACACGCGTATATAGGTGTCCCAACAACGCGCTGCAACACTTCATCAAAACGAGTGAGATAACCGACTATGTGGATATATATACGTATGGCGTTTTGATCAAACTGCTGGGAGGGGGTTGATTCTTGCGATGATGAAAAAATTGATTTATTCCAATTCAATGGAAACGGTGTGAAATTTATTTACAACAGATCGTGCTATTGCATTTAACTCGTCGATGTTGCGAATCCTCGAGATCAGATTAAAACGTTTCTTGCGAGCAAGAAAAACAAATGTTTTGAGAGGTTACATTTGAAAACTTTTTTCATTTTTATTTTTCATTCGTCAGTTTTGAATAACCATTTGCGTTTTTGAGAAAATGGAATGTCTTTTGTTCATTAACATTTTCATGAAAATGATTTGCTTATTTTCATTATTTGTTCTTCAGTTTTGAATAACCATTTGCGTTTTAATCGTTTTAATCGAAACGAAAACCGTTTTTTGTTTATTTTCTTATTAAATGTTTTTGGAAGAAATCAACATGGGAAAACATTTTGTAAGAAAAAAAAAACAATAAACGATTTTCGTTTTCGTTTTTAAAAACATTGTACTTTTCTTAAAACGCAAATGGTTCTTTGAAACTGAAGAATGAAAATTGGAAATGGAACAACAATTTTATGATAATGGACAAAAAACGATCTTCGATTTTAAGAAAATGAAAGTGGTTTATTCGTTCGCATGAAATATGAGTGTTTTTTTCGCTTTTATAACAAAACGCTTTATTTTCTTGGTAACAAAAATGGTTTTTCCAAACTGAGGAACGACAAATGAAAAAAAAAACATTTTCATTTCCATCACAAATGGTTTTCTCACTTTAACTTTTCCTTCTTTAGTTTCGATAAACCATTTGCCTTGTCAAGAAAAAAGATCGATTTTTTACATGAAAACAAAAAGGGCTTTTCGTTCATTTTCATTCTCACATAAAAACACCATTTCCATTTTCCAAAACGGTCAATTTATAAGCTATTTCAAATAGCACTTTCGAGCTATCAATTCAATATACAATTACAATAGGAAAAGTTGCTTAAATACTTTCAATTAACCTATCTCAATTAAACCTGAAGAGTAAACCTAATCAAACCTACAAAAAACAAAAAAATCTACAAAACGCAACACCGCCAAGATCCAATCGACGTTTATCTCCCAGACTTCAAGGATTCACTTCAAAATTCACTTATAAATCTCGCTAGCGTGCTAAAGTGTGGAGAGACCACCAATCTGTAATTACGGACGATGTAACATGAAACTGAAGGATCATGGAGCTTGGCTTTGACAAACAAACAAGAGCTGGGGTGTTTGTAAGTCGAAATACTAAAAGATTCCATATAATGAATATATCTATACACCCCCCCCTGCCCCACACACACCCAACGAGTGTCTCGGTTTCGAGTAGCGGCTTTGTCCTCCCGGATTATATAGAGTTGCTCGGTACCTCCGGTGTGGTAGAACGCAATGCAGGCACAACAGCGAGAAAGAGAAAAGATATAGAGAGATCGTCGCAGTGTCGGAGGGTACATTACCGGGTCGAGACCTCCTCCTCCTCCTCTTTCTCTCATCCAGAGTTTCGTGTCTCGCTTCCTTTTCTCCTGAGGTGGTGGAATATCAGAGTACACCTTTTCCAACCATTGTATTACACACACACACACACACACGCACGCACGCACGCACGCACACACACACACACACACACTCACACACACACACACACACAGAGAGAGAGAGAGAGAGAGAGAGAGAGAGAGAGAGAGAGAGAGAGAGAGAGAGAGAGAGACACACACACACACACCTACACACACCCAAACAAGTATACGTGTGCTGTATGTCTTTACTTTACCGTAGGAGGGTGAAGGGAACGCCACAATGGACGAGAAGAGCGAGTCCCGTATTGTGTGTCTCTTCGCAGGGGTTGGTCGTAAGCTCGGGTGTTACACGCTTTGCGGAGAGTTTCGAGAGATCGTCGTCACCGGAACGCAAGAGCAGGGAGAGAAAGGGACAGAGAGACAGAGAGAGAGAGAGGAAGAGACACAGAAATTCTCCAGGACTCGACTTGTTCGTCGTTCTCGCCCGAGCAGACTTTCCGTCGTAACCCTCGGAGCGTCAGCTTCTCGCACAAACGCCCAGGCTTCCCAAGTTATACACCGAGACACACGGAAAAGCATCTGTCCTTGCGGGATCCGCTAAATCCTCCGAATCCACCCTTAAATCCCCCACGATCCTCTCTCGCCTTTTCCTCCCTTCCTCTCGTATCATTCCATCTCCTTGGGTCTCTCTCCCTCTGAACGTCTTTGCTCTCCTTCCGTCTCCATCGCACCCGTCGAGCCTGGCATTGGGATGTTCCCTACGATATGTTCTCTCGCCTGTTCCCGCAACCGACATCGAGCGCCGTACGAGCAGCAATGGCTCGTAAGCTCGACGCATATAATGGGAAGCCATAACTTTAAACGTTCGCGTTAACACCGCAAAAGCACACGCACCCAAACGTTTAACCTCCGATGATCCCCTGACGGCCTTAGGTGACTCCATGATGCTCAAGTCACTTTTGGGATGTCTACTCTCGTGATGCTTTTCCTTCCGTGAGCAAGTCCGAAAGATGGCACATGTGGTTCGTGATGGACAATGGGGATTTGGGTCGATCAGGATTTTATGTTGTTGATCCGTCATTGATGATGACAGGAGCGAAAATGTGGAGTGGGTGGGGCAGACTTGTGTCGATGTCATTGAGATGCCAGGGCGAGAAAGATCATCGACGAAATAAACGAGTACTCCTCATGTTTTCGAATACATTTTTTTGTAGTCTATCAATACTTTTTTATACCAACGACAAGTCAAATGGTTCGCCTTACAGGCAAATAGCAACAGGAATGTTAAAAACACAGAGAGCTACTGGAGGATCGGAAAATGAATGGCGGTCGTCGAAATTGCCATGCAGCTCACCCAATCAATGAAATTCTATAAAACTAGACCCATAATTTCAATAAACAAAAGTTTGTTCGGGTTTAAATATAGATTGAATAAACCTAGATAAACTTGTTGGATTTAAATAAAGATTAATTAAACTCGAATAAGCTTTTTGGGGTTGAATCTAGATCAATTAAACCCAAAAAAATTTTTGTCGAATTTGAATAGCGAACAAACTTTTGTTGGTTCTAAATCAAGATTAATTTAACCGAAACAAACGTTTGTCAGGTTTAAATCTAGATTGATTAAAGCTAAAGAAACTTTTTTTCATTAAAATAATTGATCTCGTTTCATCAGATTTCATTGGTCGGTGATCCGCATGGCAATTTTGAAAACGGGCATTCATCTTTTCAGTCCTCCTGCAGCTCTTAGGTTTTTTTAGATTAATTAAATCCAAACAAACTTTTGTTAGGCTTGAATCTAGATTAACTAAACCCAAACAAAATTTTGTTGGATGCAAATAGAAATTAAATAAACCCAAACAAATTTTTCATGGGTTTACATCTAGATTAATTAAACCCAAATCAACTTTTCTTGGGTTTGTATCTAGATTGATTGAACTCAAACAAACTTTAGTTCATTGAAATTATCAATCTAGTTTCATCGGATTTAATTAATTAGATGATCTGCATGGCATTTTCGGCAACCACCATTTACTTTTTCTGTCCTCATGCAGCTCTTTAGTTTTTTTAGTCCCATTGCTATTTGCATGTAAGAAAAAAAATGCATTCGACCAAAGTGCGTCTATGACTTTCCTGACTACTCGTTTATTTCGTGGATGATTCTCCGGATCCTGGCATCCCAACGATATTGATGCAAGTCTGCAGCATCCACTCCATATTTCTCCTCTTGTCATCGGGCTCCACTCCTCAAGATTATTGCAAAGGCCGCCGCGGCGAGCCCAGGGTGCGCGAAAGAAGCACCAAAGACGGCGAACGATCCGTTGGGAAGAGTCTCTACGACTTTTATGGGCAATTTTTATTGTTGGGCCACGACGCTGTGTATCAAAATGTTGTTTATGTAGAATCGACGATGTCACATCGTCCGGATTGATACTTCGGTAGAAATTGATGGCCCGCTTTAACGTTCTCGAAGAATGCAAATAGTTTGAGGATAATCGAAGGACGTTTCGTACTCACGCACACCTACCAGTACAGTGAGGATAGAACTTCATAACTCTGCCTCTCTCTCTCTCTCTCTCTCTCTCTCTCTCTCTCTCGATTCTTATTCCGTTTTACTCTTAACCGTCATTCTCATCCCGAAACCGGTGGATTTGCGCCCGAGTATACATGAGAGCTACGCCGTACGAGATGCGATAAAGTTAGCGTGGAGGTAATTTGGGTATAAAGTTTTATTCGCAATAATTTAGCCTGGGATGGAACTCCAACTCCCTCTATGCGTCCCTAGCTGTGTTTCGCTCTCTTTCTCGCTCTTTCGAGAGGGAGAGGGAGAGAGAGAGAGAGAGAGAGAGAGAGAGAGAGAGAGAGAGAGAGAGAGAGAGAGAGAGAGAGGGAGAGAGAGGGAGCTGAGGCGCGGGATATACGTTTATATATGTGCCCGAGTCATATATTTGATGGGTATACTTGGCATAAAGTCGAGCATAAAAGTAATGCTAACATTAAAGTTTGTGGTTCCAGACCAGAGCCTCGAGAGTAGAGAGAAGAACTCTCTCTCTCTCTCTCTCTCTCTCTCTTCGTCTTTCTTACCTTCTTTCTGTCTTCCTCCTCTCCCTCTTTCATTCTCCTCTTCACTTCCTTTTCGAAGCTCCTCTCTCGCTCCTCTCTCCTCGACGTTTTACAGTACCAACCCTTCGCGGATGCTGCGTTAACTCTTTCATACGTACTCCCTCCAAATTCAACGTACATTCCAACCGACCATACCACACACGGCACGAAATTTCATTCCACTTTCTCGGCCCTTTTTTTTACGCTGCGAGAACAGTCCGCAAAACGCATCCCGTAGCTAGGTATTGTGCACATGCGAACTTCCAACCCCGCTCGGTCGTTAACGCCGCTACGTCGCATTTTGTGACGTTCGGTGGAGTACAAATTTGCGTATACGCGACGGCAAACCCCTCCGGGGAAATTATAATCGGCGACTCTCGTGTAAAAAAGGGTTTAATGCTTGTTCAAATACGAATTTATAAACGGGATGCGCGGATACGAGGAGATACGGTGAAATTTGAATACTTTTATGTGTTCTACTTTCGTTAAGTATTCTGGACACGTGGAATATATTCTGATTCAACCTTATTGGTGGTTTAATTTTAATGTCCGGATTTTGTTTTTTTATATTTCATATTTTGTTTAAAAATATTGCCATTGCTGAACATTTTTTAATACTTTTTCTTCGCTATATAAATGCACACACACACACGCACGCACGCACGCACGCACGCACACACACACACACACACACACACACACACACACACACACACACACACACACACACACACACACACACACACCACTATCTCACACACCCCACAAAGGTGTTTTGCGCGCGACACCGTTGATATAGTGGACGAGATTTAGGATTTTGTCTCGCGGATGTTTTGTCATGACAAAATCCTAAATCTCGTCCACTATATCAACGGGGTCGCGCGCAAAACACCTTTGTGGGGTGTGTGAGATAGTGGGGTGGGGGCATAATACGAGCTTCTTCATTGCACTTATTTCTTTATTGTAAAGTTTTTGTACACTTTAAACTGTAGCACTACTGACACTACAAACTGACAGAATAAATTTCAACGGCATGGCTGTACACTTTAAACTGTACAGTGTTACAGTGTGGGGTGTGTGAGATAGTTTGTACTGTGTAATTTGTTGTACAGTAATGTAATGTCTGTACAGTTTACACTGTAATGTCTGTACAGTTTAAAGTGTACACCTTTGTGGGGTGTGTGAGATAGTGGGGTGGGGGCATAATACGAGCTTCTTCATTGCACTTATTTCTTTATTGTAAAGTTTTTGTACACCTTAAACTGTAGCACTACTGACACTACAAACTGACATCACTACAAATTGACAGAATAAATTTCAACGGCATGACTGTACACTTTAAACTGTAGCACTACATACACAGCAGAGAGAAAAACATTGACTGTCTCATGAAGCCAGTTGTCCTAGTTTAAAAGTAATAACGTTAATCATAGATTTAATTACTGACAGCGGATATAATATCGGCAGATATTTTGTCTTGCGGATAATTTGTTCATGAGGATATTTTATCCTGCGGATATTGTGTCGTCGGATATTTTGTCGCGGATATTTTGTCGAGGATATTTTGTCGTCGGGTCAAAACGCGTGTTACCATATAAATATATATATATATATATATATATATATATAAACTAGTAGAATTAATTCTGGACACTTCTAATAGAAATTAGCTTTTTTTATATTTACGCAGAAAATGTGAATTCTGCTACGCCGAAATGATGCTGTAATGTTTTTACTTTAATTTGTAATGTTTCTGCTCAATATCTGCCTTAATAAGCCTACTTTGATAGGAATATAAAATATAAGTAATCATAACGTAAAAATGATCAATAAATACGAAATTTAAAAAAAAATCGCAATGTCCAGAATTAATTCCACTTGGATGGCCATGTGTTGTTTTAAAGGGTTTGGCTCGGAGTTTTCGCGACCGAGAAAAAATTGGTGGCTTTTCAAGTACCCTTCGAAAAAAAAAAAACAACAGGGCGTATTTGCGTGACGAGTACTATTCGACAGAATAAATTGAGCACTCTGGCAGAAAATTAATATTCCACTTTTAGTACAGCAGAATGGGGATGATTACATTCCGAATACGAAGCACTTTAAAAGAAACCTTTTTTAATTAAATTGCATTCCATTCATCTACTTCAAAATCCATCTTTGATAATTTTTTTTCTCGATGACGAGATACACAAAGAGAAAAGTTTTTCAAGAGAGTTTTTTATTTGGAATTTAATTACCTTTTTTTCTACCGTACTCAAAATAAAAAAGTTGTTTTTTTCCCAGAATGCTCATTTTCTTTCTGGCAAATACTACTTTTCACAAATATACGTTATATTTTTTTTCGTAGAGGACTTGAAAACCCATTAAAAACGTTGTCCAGTGAAAAATCCACCGTTGATAATTTTTTTCTCTATGGCGAGATACACAAAAAAAAGTTTTAGGAGTGTTTCGTATTGGGAATTTAGTTTCCTCCATTCTACTGTACCTAAAATGAGATGGTGATTTTTTTCCAAAATCCTCAATTTGTTCTGGTAAATACCACTACATAATATTAATATTAATTGATACCAAATATAAATTATAACAATACTAAATAATGTCACAATAATATACAAATAATACTAAATAATATCACAAAATACGTGATATTGTTTTTCGAAGAGGCCTCGCAAATCATTAAAAACCTTGTTTCTTAGTCACGAAATTTCTGTGCAAGTTTTTGTCCCTTAAAAAATATCTGACCACCTTATAATTTTCACCCTGCATATATATTTTTCAATTCTTTATTCTATTTTCTATATTATTTTAATTTCCTTTCGCAAAAATAAATCGACACCTACCATCACGAATACGTCATTTTTATCATCGTCATTACTTCACCGAACAACTGATAATTTTTCGTCGGGAATATGTTGTTGTTCCCGTCCCCAGAAAATGATGCCACGAGTTAAGGGAATTGTTAGCATATTGTACATACAAGGTTGGGTAGGCGACATGGGAGCTTTCTCTGGAGAGACTGTTGCGGGGGTGAAGCAGCGTGATCGCGAGAGTTTGGGGATAGTGGATATAGCCGAGTAGTAGTTTAGTTCGGGAGTGCTCGTTGGGGAACGATATCGGTGCGCCAAGGGAGGCATAGCTTTCTTGCCACGTGGTGCCTCGCCTCGCCTCGCTGCCCCCATAATTTTGGTCCTGACTCCGCGAGCCCCCTCGCCTGCCAAGATTCTCGACTGTGCCGTCACACCTCCCTTCTCTCCTTGCGTCTTACGCCTCGTGGCCTCCGTCAATCCCGTGGACAAAAAACATATCCATTAATATATTTCGGATATGTGACACTTTTTCGATCATTACATTCGACCTATCGATTTAAATCGATTCTTGTCAAATCCCGTAAAATTTGTTCAATCTCGACGATAAGCTTATCAGGAAAAAAAGAGCGTTCTGCATGTTTTTTTTTCTCCCCAGACCTGCTTATATCGAAATTTCCATGATAAGCTTCTCCCCTCGCAGACTGGACGCGAAAATAATTTAATTGGAAAATCCCCACGGGTGTTTAATCGCCTCAGGATAAACTCTCACCATCTGTACTGTTTCGAGTGCCCGCGGCAAAACGCTCGAGTGTTTCCGCCACGAACGTGGTGGGTAATTAGGATCTTCGATAAGACGCGATATCGGTATTCGTGGTTGTTATGCATTATTGACTCAGAAATTTCCTGAATTTACCGGGTTTTGCAGATATTTCAGGGACATCGGGGTCGAATAAAGAACATCATTTTTTTAAGATCAAGTGAAGGAAAATGTTAAATAATAAAATAAAAAGTGAAAAAAAAACTAAAATACGGGAAATAATTCAAACATTGTAAGTTTAAAAAAATATATAAATACAGTTGAACCTCGATATAACGAATCCCAAGGGAAGTTCGTTATATCCAGTTTTCGTTATATTGAGGTTTCGTTATACCGAAATCATGTTCCTTAAAGTATTGTTAAAAAAAATATATTAGTATTATAAATATGGGTATATTTTTTAAAGGAAGAAACGTTTAAACTTCAGCATTTTTTACAAGCAATTAGCAATTAGAGCATAATGTATATGATTATGTCGTTGTATCAAGGTTTCGGGTGTCTATCGGAAGGGAATGGCAAAATCTTCGTTATAGCGAGGTTCGACTGTATAAAGCACAAACAGAACCTGTTCTTTGTTATGAACAGAATTTTTTATACCGGTGTCAATAAATAAAAATAAATGCAAACACTTATCTACAATAATAATTGTGTGGTTGTGTATCGACAAATCGAACGCAAATGTATAGAGCTTTAGAGTAAATCAGTTTTAGTTTCTGAAGCTTTCAATGTTTGACACTGACATAACTTTCTTGTATATTATGAAGAATAATATAAATATTCAAAATATACAAAAATATTTATTTCTATAAATTCCGTTTTATTTTTCAACTTTCACTTTTCGTAATTCTTGCAACAAATAAATTCTGGAAAAATCCCAGAAAATTAAAAAAATTCCCTGACTTTTTCCTGATTATTCCAGAAGGAAATAAATTCGCTGAGTTTCCCCGGTTTGCCTTGTTTTCCATATGCGTAACAGCCATGGGTATGAATGAATTCATTATAAATTGCACGATAATGAATGTACTCGGCATCACGATTGACATCACTTTTATCG
This sequence comes from Ophion obscuratus, assembly GCA_964007375.1. Lineage (NCBI taxonomy): Eukaryota > Metazoa > Arthropoda > Insecta > Hymenoptera > Ichneumonidae > Ophion > Ophion obscuratus. Next base: position 28,165,898 of record OZ023317.1, on the reverse strand, counting down.
ACGCGTCGATACGTCCAGGCTACAGGATCATGCATCGTCGAATGAAAAATAATTACTACGATAGTAATTATTAAATTATTAAATTATTTTATTATTATTATTATAAAATTATAATTATTACATTATTATTAAATGAAATTATTATTATTATTGAATAAATTATTATTATTAAATCATGAAATTATTCAAAAAAATAATTATGATAAAATAAACAATAAATAATGCGGTCAGTTAAAATCGCGAGACAATAGAGTGATCAATTTTGGACGATGTGTTGGTCGAAAATGTCTATCGATCGTAAAAATACTTGGGCTGGATTAAGGGAGACTCAATTACGTCGTAACTCATACACGTATCTCCGAGTGCTCGATTATCGATACGTCGCGATCCGGCGTCAAGTGTAAGGGCGCTTAGTTCGATTTTCTCACATGATAACGCACTCTTCCCTTCTCACTCTGACCAATCCATCTCGCTCCGAGGGTGAATCCTCCTCGGGATTTTCCCGCGCGAGACTACCCCTAGTTCTCGATGCCCTCTCTCTCCCAAGACTTGATAAGGATCGCTGCTAATTGTTGCGAATTGGCGAAGGTGCCGAGAGAACGGAAAACACGCGAGTAATGGAGGAGGCGAGAGAGGGAGAGGGGGGAGGGAGAGAGACAGGAGAGATACAAGAGATTTTGGGGCAACAGGTGTCATCTGATTGATCGCCGTGTCGCTCACGGAAACACACAAAACCCTCTGGGTATATGTATACTTCGAGAGAGAGAGAGAGAGAGAGAGAGAGAGAGAGAGAGAGAGAGGGAGAGAGAAGCCCCCACCCGCGCTTACCTTAGCCGCAAACACATCCGCGCGAACCCGCGGAACGAACGGCCTTAATGTCAGGACATTACGTACTGGCCCAAAGGCAATTTGTATTATTTTCGTACGCACAACATTCTTCACTTCACTGTGAAAATTCCACTTTCCGACTCATTGAGTCACTCATTTTATTGAATATTTCATATTGCACCTCTGGCCTCTTGCCCTCTTCCGACGAACTCTTTCCTTCCGTCACAAGGAGTAGGGTAGAGTGTGATAGGAAAGGGTTCAATTGGGAAAGATAATAAGTAAAAACCCTTAATGGTATACGTTGGACGTCAGGAAATAGACAAAAAAATGTAAGATGTATCCAACAGCTTGATATTATTGCAAACTCCGTGCAGAAATTGTCGTAGGTATCCAATTGGATTCTCATACTTGTTGCCACTTCCCGATAGGGATCCAATGAGTCATCGGGATCCCTATACTGAAACGTCACGCTCGTATATTGGATTCCAATCGGGATTCCCCATTGGAATCCAATGTACGAATTCAACTTGATTCTTAAGGGCTTACACCACTATAACCGTCTAAAATTAAATGATTTTTCGCATTTTTTTTGAGTGGACGGACAAGAGGATAACAATATTTAAGGCTATTAGTCATATCTTCAAATGAACGAAAAAAAAAAATTATATAAAAAAATTATACTAAATGGTGATGCTGGAGCCATTCTTGTGAGGCATGTTGAATTTGAGACGCTCTGAGACAGGCAGTAAAACTGACACAAATTTGAATGTGAAATTTTTTTTTTCTTTAATTCTATTCATTTACATGAGTGTAGCTAGAGAAATACGTAGGGTATTTTGAAAACATACATTTTTGTGTAATTGGCAAGCATTTAAAGTAAAAACTCCATTTTCGAAAGAAACAGGACAATAATTTGTTAACAAATAATATTATAATTAACTCATGGAAAATCCCGTACGTATTTCTCTTCGAAATGTTATTTCAAAGATGTGTTCAAAATTTGGAGTAAATAGAATGAAAATTGTTGGAGTTATGCTGCGTTCATAAACAGCTGAGGGCCTTTTTTTACAGGTACCAAATTTTTTCCCCTTATTCCAGATGGCAGCAACTCTTAAGCTAATTTTAAAAAATTATTTTTTTGAAAATTCTACAGCGGTTAGGTTCTACCCATTTTTAATTAGATTTTCCAAATTGAATTTTCCAAACAAAATTTATAAATGTACAAAATGAGTGCGTCTTTTTAAAAATGTTATCTTAAGGGGGGAGATGAATTTTATCTTATGGAGGGAGTATACATTTTATCTTAAGGGGGGAGAAACCTTTAGGCGAGGAAAACATTGATTTTGATGGTTTTTTATTAAAGAAAAAATTCTTTACCATTTTTGAGACTTAGGGTATGTTTCATTAATACTATTGGCTGTGACGTAGTATTTTTTCATTCATCTTTAAAAATGGCGGAGGTATCGCACGGTCGCCTTCTCCGACGATTTACACATTTATCCCCCCTCTAGAAGTAACGCGAAAAGTAGTTGCGTAATTGTCCGAACGCGCGATAAAAAGCCGAATGCGGCTGATGACTCAATGAGAGCTTGCGCGATACAATCGCTGTAAGAGTTCAACGCTGTGTGGAATTATAATAACGAGTATTGTACACCATGGAATGGACGCGGAAGATTAACAGCGCGCCTATGGCGAGCGACACGTGTGATTATTTGCGAGAATGATCGATAAGTGTACTGCGAGACGGCCTGGCCGCTTGGAGCTTCGAGAAAATACCTTCGTGATTGCAACATATATATTTATATATATATACACAGCATACATACATATATATATATATATATATATATATATATATAAAGGGAATTGTGATTTTGAAGACATTCGACTTCGCCGAGCGTCCTCGTAGTCCTTTTGTCCTCATACTTGACATGATACAAAAACAATCGTCCTCAAAATCACTTTTAAATAAATGTCAGCACATTTGTATAGAAGTAATTTCAAGGACCGTATGGTCCCCAAAATCAAGATGCTGAAAGCCTACATTACGTAGAAATAACTTTATATATATATATATACACACACACACACACACACATCCATACATACATACATACATACATACATCCATACATACATACACACATACATACATACATACATACATACATACATATATATATATATATATATATATATATATATATATATATATATATATATATAGTTTATAATAAGCAGGCAGTTATACACGCCCGTGTATTATCGCTTACTGGATTGCCACGAGACTCGGGTGATATGTTAGCGTCGTACAAACGTCAGGGATCTAAGGTTCGTTAGTCGGCTCTCAACCTCCCGATCCATAAACATTCCTGAGACACTTGAATTTCTCGCTCTCACCGCGCGTCGAGATTACGGTTTTGCCTCGTCACATATCGGAGTCATTCTCTCGCAATTTATAAATATACATACATGTCGCAAATCATGAATGGGATATTCCAGAGTAGAGTACACTCGTTTATTTGCGTGAGAATGTCATCATATTTTCTCATCATCTTATGAGCTCGAAAAGAAAAAAAACAAACGAGAATGTTGAAGTCTGGAATGCAAAGGAAATGAATTTTTCGTACAAAGAACATCACTCAAGTGATGTTCGATTTTGATGAAAGTCATATATGTGACGAAGCATTGAAAACTATTAGGTACGGATTTTTTTTATTGGTGGTAAAAGGATTTTATGATAGGGGGTTGGACGTCAGATAACTTTATATGTATTTTATTATTTCAAACAACTTTTGTTTGAATCTTTTTTTGATCGAGTGATTAATTATCGAGATGCGGCGATTTTCAAGTTTTCAACCCCTATTTTTTAGGGTTGGGGCGCGTCGAGGGGCAAAATTTCATTGTGTCGAAAAATATTTTTCGACAAAATTGCTATTTTATTGAAAATTTCATAAGCACCATTTTTGTAACCCTTAATTATGTATTTATTTTAATAAAAAATATCATTATTTAACTTTTCACAATTATTCATCAGTTTTTAGATAAATGAACAGAAAAATGTTGGCGAGTCGAAGGGCAAAATTGTATTGGGGTTACTTTCAGTATGCAACTGTCTAGCTTCAGTCGAAAACTCTAATTCTACGCTAAAAGTGCTGGGTTTTCGTCTCTTTTACTGGACTATAAGTTACCGTAGTTTTTGGTTGGCAATTTGGTATATAAAAATGAGTCGAATATTTTCAAGAGTTCTACAAGGCAAATACGCGAAAAAATCAGGTATTGATTAAAGTAAAAGAATTAAAAATTAATACCGTAAAAATCAAATTGGGTAATGTTGTTCTGCAAAATCTTTTTAATTCGTATTTTTAATTATCTTTTTAAACCCCATATTCGTATTTTTAGTTATCTTTTGAATTCGTATTTTTAGTTTATTTGACTGTGTCACTGATATATCATGTGGATTTTTTTTTCTTTTGAGTCAAAGGGTATTGAAGACGTCCCATAATTACTGCACGTATATCGAAGATATCATCTAGGTATCTCGACCTACGAGTCATTTGACAAAAAAGGGCCACAAATGGACTCTTTTTTTCCACCAATTGCTCGGGTCGACAGGCCAACTGAGCCGTGTAATCTTAATTAATGATCACGGTTGTTCCAGTCCTCTACCCACGCGGTTCTGTCTTTTTGCGTTGCACAGGTCACCGAAGTCGATTCCCATCGAAGTTCACGTTGATACACGAGACGAATAAACGAATGATTATGCCTAATAACAATTGATGACAGAAAACGCGTATCTTGTTTTTATCCATAAAAAATTGTAGGTTTTTTAAAAATGTATTTTTATTTGATGTTGCAGAATCGTGAGAAACAAGGCTGCGGAAAAAGCGAAACACGCGCATCAGCAGCAACAGGCTCAACAACAGGGCCAACAGCAAGGTCAACCGGGCTCGGGTGGCTCGGTATCTGTGATAGCTCATGCACCTGCGACCGCTGGTGGTCATCCCGCTGCAGTGTCCGCTGCACCTAACGCCTACAGCATCAGCGGGATACTCGGTATACCGGCTCATCATCAAGACCCCAATGGCAATAGCATCAAGCGAAAACGTACCGATGATGGTGAGTTCACGAACCGAAAATATTTTCAGCCCCATTTTTACTTTACCCTGCGCAGAATTCATGTCATTTTTCTCGGAACAATTTTAGTTCGAAAAAATGAGGAAAAATAATTAATTTACGGTCTTGAGGTGCTGAATGAATTTCTTCGTGAGAACTTACCGACGGAACTAAAATTAATCATTTTTTCGAGACAAAAGTGGTATTTTATTGACGATTTATTGATTTCATCTTTTAAAATTACTTATGGATTTTTGAAAAATTAAAAAACAACATTATTCAATTTTCACAATTCTTAAACATTTTTTAACAACTGAACGAAAAATGTTGACGTAAAAGTTGGATTTCAACATTTTAGCAGCAATTTGTTTGTATATTTAATTTTGTATTAAAAAAAAATAATTCAATAAACGATGGTTTGTTGAAATGTCAGAAAATTTTTTAATCGTAATGTACCGATCGTAACAAACCGGTGATGATGAGTTTACGAACCAAAAATATTTTTACGCCCCTTTTTACTCTATTTTGCGCAAAACTAAAGTTATTTTGTTCAGAATTGTTTTACTTTAGTTTACAGAATTTTTTTTTACTTTAGTTCAAGAAATTCGAATAAAAAATAACAAATTGACGTTCTTCAGCTCCTGAATAAATTTCTTCGTGAGACCTTTTCGACAAGAATAAAATTAACAATATTTTCCGACACAATTGCTGTTGTATTAAAAATTTCATAAGCTACATTTTTGTAAAAATTAATTATACATTTGTTTTAATAAAAAATATCATTATTTAATTTTTCACAATTATTCATCACTTTTTGCATAAATTAACAGAAAAATGTTGACGTAAACGTTTGGTCTCCACATTTTCGCAACAATTTTTTTTTTTTTCTTTTTTTTTTTTTTTTTTTTCGTAACGTACTTAAAGAAAAAAATAATAAAAATGATGGTTCGAAGAAATGTCAGATAGTATTTTAATCGCGATGTACAATAGACCCTTTTTTCTTCTCAGTCGCAATAACAATGTATAATAATTACCGTACGTCTCTGCCTCGAGTCTCTCTCTTTATCCCGGCCTCTCCCTCTCGCCCTCTCTTTCGCGCTCTTTCCCGCTTTCGTCACGAAATTTAATAACTCCGGATGTGAGAAATCTTGTTTGAAGAAGCGGTAAAAAGGCAGAAAAAAAACACCTCAAGACCCACGAGCTCATTTTCTTCGTAATTTCTTTGTCTCCTCTTTGTTCTCTCTCCTGGTGCACGTCGTGAGAATTCGGTGAGAACCTTTGACCCGCGGTCACCAGCGCCCGCGAGTATTGTATTTGATGTTCGAGAGTGACGGAAATGCGTGTACGCGCTACTTCTCTGAATGTTCGCCGTTTCGAGAATAAACAAATCAATTCTTTTTTAAATTTAAAAAGATTTGTAAAAAAATGTTTGAAAACGAGCCAAAAGTCCATTACTGAAACGGAGAATTGTCGACCCAAATTTATACTCTGCCACTGTATATGTGGATGGATTAGTCAAACGTCATCAAGCACGTGGCACACGCGACTAGGGCGAAAAAGAAGCCGAGAGGCTAGGGGAAAATCCAGAGAGAGAGAGAGAGAGAGGCCTATTCGTTCTCCTGTCGCTGCGTGAATAAAGCTCAGTCTCCAGAAATATTCCCGCCACGTGGCTGCTCACGCGACCGAGCAAGAAAAACGCATCGAAACACGTACGAGCATACATATCCAGGCTGCACTTTGTACATCCATTCGCCGCGAAACCGCCACGCTCCTGTCGAAATCTTTCGTCGCATTTCCGCGACGAATCGGCTGTCCCCGGAGCTAAAGAAGAAAAATCACCTCCAACCCTTCTCGGGGCTTTTCTTTTCTCGCCATAAAACATTTGCTTGCCAATTAAATCTCGTCCGCGCGTTCTCGTGTTGTTGCGGTCGTTGCGGTACACGAAGAGTGCAATGCATAATGTGCTTACATCGAGTATCTATATTACTGATTAGCCGAAGGTGTAGATGTGGTCACCAGTTGATATAGGTACGGGAAAAAAAGAGGGAACAGTCTGGCGTCATGTTACATAAGCATTCCAGCCTACGATCTATCATTCATATTTCGTTCGATGTCTGCTCGTAGACATTGGTGTTGTTTGAATTACGATGTGAGGAAGGTGTAGTATTCTTAGGCACGGCAATATTTGTGTAACGATTTGTCATTGTTCAGGAGCTTATGGCAGTTGTTTGTAACAGGGACAGACGGACGGACCACTGGTAATATTTGTATAGAGGCTGGCCCGAAAAGTGACATCCAAAAGAAAAATACAGATGCTTCATATCAATACCTATCCAAATTACTTTTTTATTTTTCGAGAAAAAAGCAGGTTTGATTTTTTTTAAATGTTCCTGTGGCGAAGATTATTATTTTATTCTCTTTTGTGTATGTCCTTTCCTGTTGAAACTTTTTGAAAGCAATTAGGAGTCATTTAGACTAGTATAAGTATTTTTTTAATCATCAACTTTGGTGATCAATCCTCCCAAACAAATTTTATATACTTTTAATCAAAATCTAAGATATTTACGTTAGTGTTCAGTTGGTCATTTATTTATGGATCAACAAAACACTTTATAACGATAACACAAGGAAAAATCGCGAGGAAGGTGCATACACTGGGACCTCTGTTATCGGCACAGAGGCGGGACCGGCTCCGCATTAAACTTGCAAAAATGGGTCTTGCGCACCATCTACTCAAGCCGACTCTGCGCAGCTTACGTGGCTGATAAGCAGTACCCCTCAAAGATTTCTCTTATTGTATAGGGCCTGGCGCTTCCCCCACGCGCTACATCGATCGGTATTGGACACATAGTGGGAGGTTGTTGCATCTGTAGAGGTCCCGATAATAGAGATCATAGTGTACGGAATAGAGAAAATTAAAACATGCTTTTTTCTCGAAAACTAAAAAAGATCGTAGAACATACAATATCGGTCAAAAGTTTTTGTTATTACTTTGGACAATTGCAAAATTAAATTAGAATGACAAAATGAATTATATTATTCTACTATAATTTAGCAATAGTTCTTAGTGATCGAAAACTTTTGAGCGGTTGATTCGGATATGTATCGACAGGAGGCGTCTACATTATTCCTTTGGGCGTCACTTCTTGACCCTCCCTGAATACACTCACCAAAAATAAATCATAAGAAATTCGTCTTCGAGGGCCAATCGATCTCACATTCCAACCTCCAACGTTTTCTCAATCGCCTCGACATCCATGAGCAAATCTCTATACAAAAGTACCTTCAATGACCCCCCTAGGCCCAAAATCAGCGACGGGTTTCGCAATAAAAAATCACCGAGCGTCCTCGAACCAACCAAATGTTCCAAAACTCAACATTCCATGCAACGGGTTACAAATGTACTTTCCGCGTATATCTGTACCTATATCAGTACGCATATCCATAAATGCGCCCACCTATACAACGTATGATGGCTCCAGGATGAGGCACCAATGCGAAAGGGAGGGAAAGGAACGGAGTAATTCGATATAATTCGATTATGAGCGGTGTGTGATATGCGGTTGCGAAGTGGCCGGAATCGTGGTGAAAGCACTCAATGCTCTGTGGCCGCGATGCGGCGGTCGAGGGTGTAGGCATGCATTAGATTATAAACTTCACAGGCTATAGGCATGTGTATGTGCCTGTATATAAATTTGCTTATATATATATATATATATATATACGCACATACACGTATATGTGATGTACAGAGAGTTCACTGCCGCCCTTCCCACATTTCCTATATCGCATGCATATAACCGTACGCATATCCATCTAGGTATATATAACTGTTTGTCGAGGAACCAACATGACACATTATAGTCCGGAGCGTGTGTTCTGCGTTGGGGAGATCACAAATTCCCTTTTCACTTTGCCCACCTCCCATCCTCTACTCTCTTCCCCTTTTCTCATCAAGTTTCTCTCTCTCTCTCTCTCCCTCCCTCCCTCCCTCCTCTCTCCGTACGTGCCTTTTCCCCTCTCGACCTCTGCACCAAGATTCTTTGTGCAAATAAATTTTCCCCATTATTACATCTCATCCCGACAACCCATTCGATCGAACCCCAACCGATTTGTTCCACCTCTACTCTTCCATTACAACTTTTCCATAAAATCAAACCCACAGTCTCAATTTTGCAGACCCAAGACTTTCCACTCGTTCGCTTTTATCACAATTTTACTTTTGTTTCCTTAAATTTGGATAAATTCACAAAAATTCGTGACAGAGAGAGAGATCGGTCAGTCCAGGTGACTCGAGGGCAGTTTCTATACGAATTATATCAAGTGGTTTTGATCAATTTTGTCTTTGGAGGAGTTTAGGGTAGCATGGGGAATTCTCGATGTTTGTTGTCGCGTTACATCTGCCCAAGGCGCTTGCACGTCATGGGTACAGAGAAATACCAGCGCCTATAGCTGTTACTTCTTTGACGCGCCGAATGAGAGAGAGCGAGAGAGAGAGAAAGAGAGAGAGAGAGAGAGAGAGAAAATGACGCACCCCAATTCGAAAGAGGACGAGTGAGAACGAAGGGGGGTCCAGATTCACCCCAAAGTCCATTATTACCCGTGTATTGTATTGCTCAACATTGACTCAATTGCTTTCGAATAACCCATAGCATATACGGGTGCAGTGGATCGAGTGAGAAAGAGGGACTCTCCCTTTTTTGTGTCCGCGTTCGGAGCAACCGAATTATTCGATATGCTGCTCTTTTCGGGAGCGCGCACACGTTTGCACGTCCATAGGCACACGTACACGTATTCACACATGGGTACAGTGACCTTCCATTCCGCCAGCTTCCATAACTCCAAAGCTGTCAAATCTGTCAGGCATCAGTGAACTTGGGACCGGTAGCCAGCGATTTTACACCGATGGCTCTATAGATAAATCAAGAGACCCGAAACAACTTGAAATTCCTTTCCATTTCTCCCTCGCGCACGAATCACCGCTCGTAAAATTCTCGTCTTCCTTTCCTGATTGTGTCATCCGCATGAAGATTGCACAGAAGATACATTGGTTCAATGTTTTCTAAAGGTACTCTTGTTTTTTTCTGCTTCCAACCCTTTAAAATGGATCGTTGTAGAAAAATGCTGCAAAAGCTATCCACAGGAGACGATGAGCTTTATGTTTGGTTGTAATGTGGGATATGTGCCTGCTACCCAAGCTACCCAATGCAGTTCATGGCTGCATGAACCTACCCCTTGCATTGAGCAGCTTTGGCAAACGTTCAGAGCGATTTCGGGGGGAAAAAGGGACATTGCCGACGATTTTGCAAGCGCGTTTCGACCCTCTCGATTAATACGGCCGATTTAATCGTAAAATTCAACCTCTCTCTCTCTCTCTCTCTGAACACGGCTGATGTTGGTGGCCGCGTAACGGTCCTCGCGACTATACCGTAGAGGCATTTGGGTTTTATAGCCCGCGTGGCTTTCCAAAACAACCCCGAAGCTTGAAGTATCAACAGACTGATTCGCGAAACACTCTGTGTGCTTCGTTGTCCCTGTGTGCCAACCCCGCCCTCGAATTTAACCCTCCCGCATCGTCCACGAGGACACCGAACGGTTCTACCTACCGATGTACCCCTGCATACCGGTGACAATCAAAAGGACGTATCACCTGAAAGCGCGCACATTTGACATCGGAAACGCGAGCCCTTTCAATTCTTACGAAACGTATGTCTCGTATATACATTTTTACGTACATACGTCCGGGTATATGCCTCGGCCGAATGGCTGGACAATCACAACTTGACAGGACGGTTTAACGAGCCCTATGTTGGCTGTATACTGAACACAGGACACACACGTCTGTACACTTGTGTACATTTAGACACACACGCAAGACAACCACTTTCTCTCCCTTTCCACTCTTCGTCTACCCTCGAATGGTCATTTAATTATTCGAGATACCTCGTACGCTCGGACCATCCCCCAACGATGCTCCTGCGATGGCTGTACACACGTGCACACGTATACGCGTATACGGATATGGGACTTTCCAAGAGAAATATGGTGGAATATACCCTCACACTTGACTTTATGAAAAATTAGGCCGATAACTAGCAGGATCTGACGAGAGCTGCTTAAGGTCTTACACCTAGATGACGTTTTTGAAAATATCGATTTTTTGGTTCTCAACGGATTTGACAAGATATAGGATTTTAAAATGTTCTCTGAAGATGTCAAGTCGATCCGTTTGACATTGAGGGAGTTGTGAGCGTCTGTAGGGAGGTTTTGCGAACCACCGGACTGTAAACACGTATCTCAAAATGGCTTTTTCAAAATCAGTGACCACTATATATCTTAAACATCACTGCACCGGTCAAGTAAAAAGTTTACAAACTTCTTTTACATGACAAAAAGCAACGCTCGGACGAAGGTATTTTTATTTTCGATGCTTGGTTTTTTTTTAAACGAAAATACTTAGAGCGTTTTTCATGAAGAAAATCGATAGTTTCAGTTTGGACTGCGGTCAGTTTTTTAGAAATCATTATTTTATTAACCCTACTTTGACACAATGAATTTCGACCCGGACGAATTTGAAATGCTCCGTTTCCCAGAATTGAAAGTTTTCAATGATTTTTGACAACAATTCAATTTTATACTTTCCGGATATTAATCATGCAGAGATTTTAAGAAATGTTTAGTGTATCCCGCTTGAAGGGTTTTTAATGACAGGTGGATGAAGTACTATCCAAATCAAATTGACCCAGTGTGTCAAAATTATGATCAAATATACGTGTGTCAACGAAGGGAAATACTACGTCCAAGCACTGGACATTTCATGCAAAAACTAAATATTTTTCCATACAAAAACTATAAAAGATACTCAAAACCATACTCTTAAATGCAACAAAAAATTGTAACAATTGCAAAATGCAACAAAAAACTAAATATTTTCCAATAAAAACATTATAAAAGATACTCAAAACCATACCCTTAAATGCAACAAAAAATTGAACACCTGCATTTCCCAAAAATCACGAAAATTCTTTTTTTTTGGCACACAAGGTAGTCCTTAACAGGCAATGTGCATTTTTTTTTCTCGTCATCGTCGTACAGGTGAGCGAAAGGGAAAAATCGTAGAAATCGTATTGAAATAGCCCGTGTATGTGTTCTCGATAGTCTATGGACCGCCCCTCTAAAACCATCCCCTTTCATCCACTGATGGAAAGAGAACGCGAATGGAACGAGGGATGTGGACTACACGAGTTAGAAAACATTTAGCTGACTCTTCCCCGCTTCGTCTCTCTCCATCCCTTAATAAACATCGTTCTCTCTCTCTCTCTCTCTCTCTCTCTCTCTCTCTCTCTCTCTTTCTCTTGGTCCCTTTCCCTCGCCTCGTCCCACGTGGCGGTGATGTCCTTCTATATTAAACTGTTGGGATGCCCGAGAGATAATAAAGACGTGTATAATGGAATCGAAATTGTTTCTCTATCTATCAATGGCCATACATTGGCCTGCACCTACGTATATACGTATACAACCGTATGCAGCTCGCGTGTGGACCAAGTGAGGCTGACGCTTGTGAGCCCCGGGGCTTCGTTCGCGACGAGGGCCAGAAGTTGACATGGGATTTCTAGTCGTCCACTTGCTGGAGTGTGCGTTGCGAATTCAATTTCCATTCGAGAGCCAAAGCTTCTCATTCGTCTTCATTCAAAGCGCTCTAATAATGTGTCCACCGCGTGTTTTCATTATTCGCGACCATTATTCACCTCGTAATAATCGGAAATGCAAATGCCGCAGGACTCGCCGAGCGACAATTGATTTTTTTTCGTTTGCTTTGTTTTCCAGACGACAATCGTGATCTCAGCGACCATCCCGAGGACGATCTCAAGAGACAGAGGAGTAATTACAACGGCGATCAACTGTACTCAAACGTGAGTTTCTATTTTCGATCCATTTATCCAGGGGTAAGAGGCAAAGTAGTTTTTTCGTTGATGACACAAATGGACAGTGCTACGGTAGACCTGCAGAAAGTATGATACGAAATCTGCAGTTCATTTCTACCAATCCGTGTATGCAATCCGATGAATGATACTCCGAAGTACATCAGCGACCAGTCAACCAGGCTTTGTCCATTTAAAGGAGAGATTCAGGCGAGGAAAAAGTAGCTAATTTTCATGATTTTTTTTTAAAGGAAAGATTTCTTAATAATTTTTTAAACTTAGGGTATGTTTTGTTACTACTTTTGTTTGTTACATGGTATTTATTTTATTAATCTTTAAAAGTGGCGGTGGTATGGCACGGTTTTCTAAACGGGTTGCGTCGGATGTTGTCAGACGGCGTGACACATAGCGTTGGCGTGATTAGTCTGAAAAAAACCAACGAAGATTTTTCCTTTATCAATATTCGTATGCAGAATATGAACCAAGAAAAAGTGAGAAATGTTGAAAATCGATGAAATGTTACGCTTTGAAACAAAAAGATTACATTTTACGCAAAAAATAGCTACATTATGCAATAAAAAAATTCTTTTTTTCAAGAACATTTAGGGCCATATTCTAGACAGTGAGGCTAGAAAGATTTTTAACAAATTTCATCAGAATCGGTCAATTTATTATCAGCTATACGTCACGCCAGTTTAAAAAAATACAATTTACAAGGCCGTTTCATATCTCCGCCTATTTAAAGATTAATTTTGCAACAGCCAAAAGTAGTAATAAAACATACCCTGAGTCCCAAAAATGTTGAAGAAATCTTCCCTTAAAAAAATCACGAAAAACAGGTTTTTTTTAATTCCCCCCTTAACAAAGCTTCACCCATACAGTACAAAAGAGTGCAATCGTTTGATACCATTCAAGCTTCAAAAGTAAATGACCAGAAGCCTCGATTATGGGAATGTCCCCGACGTTGATTCACCCCACAAAAACAATCTTTGATTCCGGCTGCACCTCGTGCTCCCTCAAAAGATGAAAGAACGCGACAGGGGGAGAGATAAAAAAAATGGCCATTTTGTTTGTTACAGCTGTGGTCGAGTAAATGGAGCATCAAGGACGAGCACAAGCTCCTGAGTGAGCTAGGTGGTGCAGGTGGAGGCGGAGGTAACGGGAACGCCGGTGGCAATGGTCCCAACACGGGTGGCGGCGGAAACGCCGGTGGTGGAGGTGGCGGTAACCCAACCGGAGGTTACTACGAGCACAGTGGATTCCCCGGGAACGCTATTGCCACCTCCGCCGAGCTGTACGACTCCCTGGGCACCATCAGTACAATGACGCAAGCGCAGACTCCTCATCTGTACACTCCGCCCATAGGGGGCACCATAGGTGAACAAATCCTTCTCTTCCATCTCTCTCTTTGTTAAAAGCCCTCTGCGCAAGAGTATATTATGCTTCCCTTCGTCTCGCCTCCTACCCTCTCGAACTACAACCCCTATTTTTCCTCCTATATGGCTCGCTCTGGTTCGCTCTAGTCCTTTGACTCAACTTCCTATTCTCCGTTGGGATCCTCCAGCCGCGATCCTTGTCCCTCATGTATTCCACCTCGACAATCGCTCTCTCCGCTCTCTCTTTGTCTCTCTGTGGATTCCTATGGTCGAAATTCCTATTACGAGACTGCCTTTCTACCTCTCCCCATCTATGTTTGGAACCCTCAAACCTCTCCCACCATCATCCTGCTTATCCTGCCTCTTTAGATCTGTATGTACGCTTATTATTGCGGCTTACATCTCGCTTTGCATACTCATATCAGCTAAACACGAGGCTTTAAGGGGCTGTACCAGTGTGAACGCTGAACATTTGGGTGATTTTCGGGAATTTTTTGGAAGAAAAGTACTCAATTAAATGTTCCGGAAAATTAAGAATATATTTGGCTATATTTGATCTATATCGCATAATTTTTTCATAGAAAAATATTGAGATCCAAGCGACTTATGCGCTGCGTTCGGAGGCACCAAAAAAAAAGTTCCTCCACTGCTGACGTGATTCCGGCTGATTGAGTAGCTGAAACCGAAAAAGGAAAAAAACGTCGTTAAACTCGAGGGTATTTCCTGTACAATGACGTAGGATTTTCGAAAAATATCAAAATCTAACAAAATGGCGTAGTTATGAAAAGAATGTTTGTTTTCTTGCCTGTAAAATGGTCGTTTTTTTCAATGCCAAGTCGTCAATTTTCATCCAATCAAAAATATTCTACGTCATTGTAGAGTAAATATATTCAAGAGTACTCAGTTCAAATTTCAAGTCAATCGGATAATTGCTCTTTGAGTTACAATGTCAGCAAATATGGAAAATCTCATTTTGAGAAAAACGCGTTTAAAGATTTAACTATCGATTTTTGCAGGATAGAATGATATTCTTGAAAGTATAAACTGTCGAAAAAAGCAAAAAGATCATTTTTTTTAAAGTGTCACACTGGTATAGCCCCTTAATAATGCACGAGAATGGCGGGTTGCTGTGGCGTGTCCTGCTACAGCCGCGAATATCATCTGCCGATGAAAGAGGTGGCACAAAGCTCTTTTAGGTGGTTGACCGTTTTCAGCTCGTCCCCTTGAGACCTACCCTCGTTCCTCTACCTCCCTTTCTCCACTTTTGCTTGTCATTTTTTGGTACTTCGGTATCGCGGGATGAAAGGTCGCGGTCTTTCGAGTAACAATTACAGGCGTTTCATTGGAGTGCATTGGAACTTTTCAGGCGGTACATTGACGCCGCTGGCGCCCCTCACGATGCAGGAATTGAAATTAAGCCAAACACTGGACGGAGCCAACATGTCACCTTACCACACGACCGGTGAGTTCCGGATCATGGCGATCCTAATTATTTTCGAATTACCATTTTTTTTCTTATTCTTGAGTATTTGCCTGCATTAGCAACGCTCGGCTAACTTTCACTCATTTTCGTCATTTACGCGCTATCTCTTCTAGACAATTTTCTCATTTCGAGAACATTTTTTGGATCAAAGCTTGAAACGATACTTTTTACGATCGCCGATCTTTGTTGTTAAGTTTACGAATATATGTACAAGTATAGTGCTTGATAAGAATGTCGTGTTGTGTTGTGCATGGCGAAACACATGAAAACCAAAAAAAGAAGGCAGTACTGTGGCAGTCTCGTATGTCGGGGTTGGGACCGGAGGTGGCGAGCAGAGTCCACCGGTATCGCTGCAGAATGAAGGTAACGCAACTCCCGCAGCATCGAACACGCCCGGCGGTGATCCGGGCTTGACGGTCCTACAGTCTCCAGTCTCGCAAGCTCAGGTAGCCTCGTCGATACCACCATACTCAACGATGCTGCCCAGTTTTGGACACTACGCGACAGGTATGTCCAAGTTACAAGACGAAAAACCCAACACTCCAAAGTCCTGCTCCTTGCAGGTATCCTCTTATCTAGGTGTCATTGCGTCTTACGAAGGAAAGAACATCCAGCAGATTTTCCGCATGCAAAAGCAGCCTCAGCTTCGTTGAATCATGAATGCATTCATGCCAGAATGTGCAGCCTGATCTTCATTGATTCGTGAATGCATTCATGTCAGAATGTTGAGCCTAAGCTTCATTGATTCATGCTTGCATTTAGCTAGAATGTGCAGCATGAGCTTCATTGCTTGGCATTCCTGTGCATTCTGGAAGATACAAAACAAAAATCTATTCTGAATGCAGTCATGCCAGAATGTGCAGCCTGAGCTTCAGTGATTCATGGATGCATTAATGCCAGAATGTGCAGCTTCAGCTTCATTGATTCCCGAATGGATTCATGCCAGAATGTACTTCCCGAGCTTCATTGATTCATTAATGTATTCGTGCCAGAATGTGCAGCCTGAGCTTCATTGCTTTGCTGTGCATTGGTTGGTTGCTGTGCATTCCATAATGAATGCAGCAGTGATCCTCCAGCTGGTTTGTTGTTCCTATGACATTCGCGAGACCAAGTCTTCTAAGTCCAGAGGCCCGCGCTCAATTTCTTTGGCATTTTTATGATTTTGCTTTCTCCGCTGACTACCAAAGTTTCCATCAAAGTCCATTTTTGCACATGGCTGCACAGGCTTGCACACAGTCGTCAAAGACCCTCCAATCGCCAATACCAAATGAATTGGAACGTTCTACAGTGGTTTGAATTGCTCGTGTGATTGTCTGTTGCAGGCGGTGGTGATTACGCGTATAGCGCGGCGTATTCGCAGTACTCCAGTGCGCCCTACAGTGGATACGGTTATGGCGCAGCGACAAGCGGGTTGCTCAGTAAGTAAACAGTGAGTATGAGTACCGATTAGATTAGGGACAAACAAAAAGAAAGAAGACAAAGAACTGCGAAGATGAGAGAAGTGATGGGCAAAGTACCACATCGGCTCTGCTGTGAAACGAGTCCTCATCGAATCATACCAATTCAAAGGAAACGAACTAGATGTCGATTTTAACGTGACCTCACTCTCGGACGAAGAGGGTCTCTCATGATTGGAAGCTTGATAGTAAAGTTCTTGCAAAAAACGAGACGAAATACTTTCGCAAAAATATGAGGGGAAGAACAGCCTTGGCCTGGGCTAGCAATTGGGTGACAGGCGTGTAAATCCGATACAGTAGCCTATTGGGGAAAAGTCGTTGTAGCCAACACTTCGAGTCTTTGAGGATCCGGAAATAGCGAAGTGTCAAGTCTCGGGTATTATAAAAACGGATTGGTAAATTCGCGAAAGTGCATACAAAGAACAGTTCGAAACGACAAAAAGGAAATCTCTTACCTTGAGGGGGGGAGATACTTTTAAGCGAAGAGAAAATTATGATTTTTAACCATTTTTGACACTTAGGGTATGGTATTATTAATTTTGGCCGATACATGGTACTTTTTTTTGTTAATCTTCAAAAATGGCGGCGGTATGGCACGGTCTTCTAAACGGGTTGCGGCGGATGTTGTCAGACGGCGTGACACATAACATCGGCGGGATTAATCTGACAAAAACCACCGAAGATTTTTCTATCATTAAAGAGCTATATCAGTGTGAACGCTGAAAATTTCGGTGATTTTCGGGAATTTTTTTGAAGAAAAGGACTCAATTAAATGTTATAGGAAATTAAGAATATATTTGGCTATATTTGACCTATATTACATAATTTTGTCATAGAAAATATTGAGATCCAAGCGACATATGCGCTGCGTTCGGAGGCGCAAAAAAAAAATTCCTTCGCTGCTGACATGATTCCGGCCGATTGAGTAGCGGAAACCGAAAAAGGAAAAAATTTCGTTGAACTGGAAGGTATTTCCTATACAATGACGTAGGATTTTCGAAAAATTTAACAAAATAGCGTGGTTGTGAAAAAAGTTCTTGGCTATAAAATGGTCGTTTTTTTCAATGCCAAATCGTCAATTTTCATCCAATCACAAATATCCTACGTCATTGTAGAGTAAATATATTCACGAGTACTGAGTTCAAATTTCAAATCAATCGGATCAGTGCTCGTTGAGTTATAGTGTCAGCACTTTAGAAAAATCTCATTTCGAGAAGAACGCGATTATGGGGCCAGTCCACTTTGGAGCCACGAAAAAGGCCATTTTCGCGACTTTTTTTGAGGATTTTATAAAAGATATGAATATAAAAGTTGTCGGGCTTCATAAATGAAGTCTTGAAATACATTAAAAAAAATGTATTCATTTTTATTTATTTTTAAGTACAAAAACTATAGTTTAACGTAACGCCTCAAAAATAGGTGGGCTAGGTACCTCCATCACAACTCGGCAACGGCTTGTCTGAAACAAAAAAATCAAAGTCCATAAGATTCAGTATGATACCAGCTACAAAATGACCCTCGGATATAAAGTTTAATCAAAAAATAAAAGAATGGCAGATGAAAAGCGAAAAAAGTTTTAAAAAACGCGTTTTTTCGCAGTTTTTCCCAACAAAAAGAGTAAAAATCAAAAATTTTAAACCATCGAGGGTCATCTTGTTGAGCATCATCTTATTTGAAGTTTATACTATGAAAAACTCTTACCTAAACTCAATCGGCAATTCCTGCAAAATTTTGACACAATATTTCTTAATGTATGCACTTTCAAAAACAGTAAAAAAAATCGATTTTTTATTTATTTTCAAAGTGGGCTGGCCCCTTAAAGATTTAACTATCGATTTTTGTAAGATAACATGATTGGAGATACGGCCTTGACATTTTTACAGGATATTCTTGAAATTATAAACTGTCGAAAAAGGCAAAAAAAAATCGATTTTTTAAAAGTGTCACACTGGTATAACCCCTTAACACTCGTCCGTAGAATATGAATCAAGAAAACGTGAGAAATGTGGAAAATCAATGAAATGATACACTTTGAAACAAAAAGATTGAATTTTCCGAAAAAGAGTGGCTACATTTGGCAACAAAAAATACTTTTTGTTAATTTTCAAAAACGTTTGGGCCAATGCTTTGGACAATTAGTTTAGAGATTTATACCAAATTTCATCAGAATCGGTCGCTTAGTTTTTTAGTTATACGTCACACCAGTTTCCAAAATGCAATTTAGAAGACCGTGCCATACCTCCGCCATTTTCACAGATTAATTGGGAATGATACCTCATCGCGTATGGTAGAACAATTATAGATTCCCAAAAATCTCGAAAACGGCTCTTCAGATTCCGTCAAAACTTTGCCAAACGACGTCAAATAGATAGCCGAACAGCTGTCTTCCCCTCAAATTTTCTGAATTTGAGAAAAAAAAACTAGGTTGGCTTATGGTAAGCCAATCTACATTTTTTTCCTCAAATTCAGAAAATTTGAGGGGAAGACAGCTGTTCGTCTATCTATTTGACGTCGTTTGGCAAAGTTTGGACGGAATCTGAAGAGCCGTTTCCGAGATTTTTGGGAATCTATAATTGTTCTACCATACCGATTGCGATGAGGTATCATTCCCTCTTATTAGATTTAAAAAATACCATATAACAGCCAAAAGTAGTAATAAAACATGCCCTAAGTCTCAAAAATGACTAAAAAATGGTTCCTTAAAAAAAAATCATGAAAATCGGGAAATTTTTCCTCGCCCAAAGTTACCCCCTCAAGATCACGTAAAAATGTGTACTTGTTGAGTCACCGAGTGACGCAGAACAGGTATAAGCCCTAGAGCAGATAAAACATGAAAGCCCATGTTTACTCCGTCCCTCTTAATCGTCATTGAAAAAGCAAATCTTTGCAATTTACTTTCTCCAGACTCGACGTACTATTACTGCAACGGGGACACGCTGGCGTCTTCCCACAACAATTCGCATCAGCAGCATCAGCAGCAGCACCAGCCGCATCATCATCATCATCAGCAGCAGCAGCAGCAGCAACAGCAACAGCAGGGCAGTTGCACCGTCGGTCCGGACAGTAGCGCCGACGTGGCGAGTCGTTCGCCGTTGGCGGCGACCCGAGCGAGCAGCGGAGCGAGTGCAGCTTCACCAACCGGAAGTGCCTGCACGAAGCCCGATCACGCTTCGACTCCGACCGATCTCTATCTCGCTTGATTCTCGCTAACGAAAGAGGCGCCTTCATCCTCGAGACGAACGTCATCTCATTCTCACGAAGAACTCCCGCAAAGCGTGAAAACACTTCACGAACAAATTAATTGTATCGCAATGTCTCGAGATCGCCCGAGCGAGTGAACAACGATCGGTCGAACCGGAAGCCATATCACGAAGAAACCAATTGAAATTATAAATACTGATTTACCGATGATCTCTTCGAGCAAGAAAATAAGTACGATGCAGAGATAAAGAGAAATAATACAAGAGTGCGTGGGAGTGCGATAAAATCGAGAAAATACGAGATCGATGAAGATCCTTGTTTTCTCGAAAAAAATTCGCTACAAATGTCCGTTATGCCCCTACGAGCGAATAATGAGTTTCGACTGGCAAATTGGCCAATAATCATCGGTGAAAAAAAAAAAATAGATAACGAATGGTCTCAATTTGGAGCCTCCAGGGCATGCGGTAGCTTAGGTAGTTTAATTTATAATTCCTCCGTTAGCATAAAATTTACGAGACGCGATTCCCTCTTCAATCCCCCACCTACACCCTTTTTCCCTTTTTCCAAGTCCATCTTCCTCAGCGACAACATTAGCTGGATAATACCGATATATATATATATATACATTGCCGGCAAAAAGTTTCCGGACAAAAATTTAAAGTGTCGGAACGGTTTTCCATGCCATTTCGCCGTTAGTTGACCTAGGCCAATTTAATAAACGGCATTTTAAAGAGGAGGGATTTACCTTCATTTTGGCTTTTTTCATAAAATTTTACGATTTTTTTTACAATTAGCGCCCGGTTTTGAAAACGACCATTTTTTTTCGTCTTTTTGTTCCTTTTTGAGTGGACCCCGTTTGCAGTAAAAAAAAATTTGGTGCATTTCTTCGACCAAAATCACAAAGGGGACCTAAGTTTGAATTTGGTTTCTTTTTTAAATTTGCTACGATTTTTTTTTCCAACAATATTTCGTTCTTTGTGACAAAAATAGATAATTTGAAAATGGCTTCGGAGTACGAAAACGATGAGATTTACAACAAAACCTCAGGATAGCAAAAAAGTTGAACTGCTTCTTGTGAGTTCACGAGAATTTTTTCGGATTTTCTTTTGGAAATTTTTTTTTATCTATTTCCGGTCAAAGCTCGATTAATCTGAATACCGTAACAATATAATTAAATTCGGCGAGAGCAGGTTTCTTCGACGAGACCAAAGTTTAATATGCAAGTGAAAAATTTAATTCTATTATTGCTATGGTATTCCAATCAATTGGGCTTTGACCGGAAATAGATGAAAATTTTTTTTTTTTTAAACTGAAAAAATTCTCGTGAACTCACAAAAAGCAATGCAACTTTTTTGCTATCTTGAGATTCTGTCGTAAACCTCATCGTTTTCGTACGCCGAAGCAATTTTTAAATTATCTATTTTTTCGCAAAATACGAAATATTGTTGGAAAAAAAATCGTAGCAAATTAAAAAAAAAAACGAAATTGGAGTTTAGGCTTCCCCCTTTATGATTTTGGTCCAAGAAATGCGTAAAAATGTTTTTTACTGTAAACGAGATCCACTCAGACAGAAACAAAAAGACGACGAAAAATGGTCGTTTACAAAACCGGCGGCCAATTGAACAAAAAAAAATCGTAAATTTTTTTAAAAAAATCCGAAATGAAGGTAAATCTCTCCTCTTTAAAATGCTGTTAATTCAATTGGCCTAGGTCTACTACCGGCGAAATGGCGTAGAAAACCGTTCCGGCACTCTTAAACTTTTGTCCGGAAACTTTTCGCCGGTAGTGTATATATATATATATAAACATTATTGAGATTTTTTAATCACGAGTCGATTTTACAATCCCCTAAAGTTTAAGGATCTATATATATTTTTTGTAGAGACCAAAGACCACAATACAGAATTATAGCGAGAGAAAGTAAAAGAGAGAGAGAGAGAGCGAGAGTCGCGGGAGAGAAAGAACGCCGAGAATGAGTAGAGGAAAAAATCAAGTACTTATCTTTATTTGTTGAGATTTTAAAGTCGACGATTTAATCGATTTAGATTCTACGATTCATCAGGACGATGTTTAAGTACACGAGACTGTAAATAATTACCGTACAATGAGAGACGTATGTAACAAAATGGTAATTTAAGTAAATCGATTCGCGATCGTGCGGTTTGACCGGCTAATTTAACAAACGGACGCGGCAAAAGCGCTAAAATAATTGACGAAGGGCGAGGGAAAAGGGACGCACAGCGGGTGACTCAGTGCTGTTGTAAAAAGTATATTTAAACGAGTGTTAGTAACTCGTGGATTCGATGAGAGTTGGAGGATGTGACGATCGTGCCCCCGTTTTGCAACGGGGGTACCTTTCATATTCGACTCGCTCGCTTCTCCCTTCGAATCGCGGGGTTGGAAATCCCTCGTGACTGGCTCGGAAGGCGAGACAACGAAGACACGAATTCCTCGATTCTTTTCTTCGATTGTCGATTATCAAAGTTTGTCGCGTATGGCGATGAGAAAGTTTGATTTAAAAAAAACGTACTTTGCTTCTTTGAGCTACGATGCTATATTACGGTTACTCCAAAAATACGAACTTCGTTGATTGAAATGCAAATATCACGCGCTCTAGAATGGATCTCACAAGTATCGTACTTAACGGGTCGTGCCTGGTTGTAATAGTCGAAAACAGCTCATTTTTGGGATATTTTTTTAATAGAAAATCACGATGGTTAATTTCCTCAGAAATTAGGTATTTGTAAAAGTATCATTTGAAGAACACGGTAATTTTTTTTGTGTACAAATATTTAATTATCGATTTACAGCCGATTTCCGGAAAGTACCTCTCGAAAACGTTTTTTGCGGTGAGCCCTGATGAAACAGGTTATTGGACTCATCACAGGGTAACGGGCCGAAAAATTGCTGATTTTTGCGATTTTTTTTTCGACGGTAAAAAATCGCTAATTGGACAGACTTTTTTGTGTCAAATCAAAGCACTTATGAAGAATAGAACATAATTTTTATAACGGTTATTTTTATTATTTCGCAATTTTTTTTAACGGTTGAAAATGTCTTCGAAAAAAAAGAGTCCTCACGGTGTACACGTTTGTGGCCGTAAATATTATCGGAAACAAAATTTGTAAAAAGATTATCAATTGATATGAAAAACACTATATTGCTAAGGAGTTTTCTAAAAATCAAAATTGACAATATGGCCGCGGTTTGAAAAATAGTATCGAATTTAGCCTATTTTTTCCGACAGCTCGTTAAAAAATATATGACGATAAAAAAAAGCGTCCATAGCAAGATAAAGAATGGCGCGAAGAATGTACTGTCGAAATTTGAGACGGATAGCTTGAAAACTCTTTCTTTCAGAGTGTACATCGTTTTGAAAAACGACATTTCGAGAAAAAACGGGTTTAAAATTTCGAGTGCGGAATTTTCATATAAATTATCTACTCACGTTTATGAAGGTGATAGCACGTTTATAACCGTCTATACTATCTGATAATGCAAAAAAAATCGACTTTCCGAAAATTTTACACTGTCATGATCCCTTAATATAAAAATATCAAACAGATTTCCTCAGTATAGTAGTTTATCCTACGACTAATCGAAGGAATTTCCAAAATACCAAATAAAAAAAATGACGCGTGTTCAAAGTGAGTCTTCATTTTTGCAAAAAAAAAAAAAAAAACATTTTTCGTTCATCAAATCAAAAGTATGCATCCGAAAAAAAACCTTCGATCAAATACTACAATTTTGCATCTAGAAAAAGCCCTAAAAATTTCAGAAAGATCAATGAGGTCGTTTTTGAGATATTTTGCTCACCGACTTTGAAATCGTACTGTCGAGAAAAAAAGGCGTTTAAAGTTTTGAACGACGCTCCGACCGTTCCGACGGGCCCCAATATAACATCCTACAAATCTGTCAATTTTGACTCGATCGCCTTAGAATTTTCAGGGAACTTTTATAAGATGATATACTGCTAAAATATATTGGTTTAAAAAAAAGTGATTTTTCGGCTTTTAAAACTAGGCATAACCCCTTAAGTGATGTTTCTTCTCGGAGGGTATTTACGTGGAAATGAAATTTTTTAGGAACGATTATCAGAGAAATAATAAACTAATGATAATAAATAATAATTATTTACATTACGGAGTAAAAAAAACAAGACTCGCAAACATTTTCAACGATTTTGCAGCCAATGGCTAATAAATAAATTATGCAGCGATAGAGAGAATTCTTTTTTTTTTTGAGAAAAATACCCTATGCTGGCAACGAGACACAGAGCGAAAAGAGGAGGTGATTTCCGATGTCGAAAGATGAGGAGGGAGAG
Source organism: Ophion obscuratus (assembly GCA_964007375.1). NCBI lineage: Eukaryota > Metazoa > Arthropoda > Insecta > Hymenoptera > Ichneumonidae > Ophion > Ophion obscuratus. The sequence continues at coordinate 28,141,191 of OZ023317.1, read as the reverse complement.
AGAAAAGCAACAATTCGGTCCACGCCTTCGTCCTCTCTCAATCGCGTCCCTTCACAAATTCTAGATTACATAAATATATATATATATATATATATATATATATATATATTGTAATAACGATACAATTATTTTATTCCACTTATCTGATAAGTATAACATTAGGTGAACCACTAATTAATTCTAAATACTATTTAAAATTTAATATATTGTAGTGACGTGGTATGGAACTTAAAGGGAAAAAGAAAGATTGACCGAGATATTAAAGTGCGTGAGACGTTGGTGGGCAAATGTGAGATGTGTGAAAAAAAGAAGAAAAACAACTTTACGAACGACAATGTAAAATGTTTCGAGGCTCAGCGAATTCTCGTAAGAACGTTCTTCCCGCAAGTGATAATGACAAACAGCATGAAACAAAAAAAAAGGAGACAACGGGCCTTTGATAGGCGAGAAAAAAAGAGGCCCTTTAAAAAAGTCTCGACGTCGTACAGCTGGACGCTATGTACTATCACTTTTTTTTACGTATATATTATTTTGTAAACAATCTAGCGTCGAGAAACTTCCAAACAATTTAGATAGTTGTGCCCCAAAGTTCGATCTATACGACCCCCCCCCTGGCCCTTGACCCGTTTCCCGCAAACTATTGTAATTAATTATTGTGCATTTTTATATTGTTTATTATTTACCGATTATTATACACACCGCGTGGTCGATGATAACGAATAACGCACACGAATCGTCATTGTTATCGTTCACTCTATTATTGCTATTATCATTAATTCCATGTATATATATATATATATATCATGGAATAATATTATTTGTCATTACGATAATTATTTAATGCTCTTTATTATTTATTAATTGTAACGATAACATATGTGTAATAAGTTTTGCCAAAGAACTCTTTAAAAAAGCAAAAAAAAAAACAAAAACGAACGAACAAGCAAAAGCAATATCACGGAAAATATTTTAGCCTCCATTATGCGATGGGGGAGTTTTAGAAAACGAAATAAGACCGCGACAGAAACGGAGGAGTAAGAAATTGAAAAACAAGAAAGAAAGTGTAGACTTGACTGAAAGAACGAACGGCTTTTTTGTTGCCGTAATACGATATCGAAATTTGTTATTAAAGGGGAGGGGGGGTGTTTCGTTCTGCAGTCACCGCGCGCATTTCGTGGAATAACGAACGTTCTTATTTTTCATTCTTTTTAATTTTCATTATTCGTCCGTGTGATATTTCTTGTTCCGTGCGCCGCTCTTGCCGAGTCTCGCTGTTGATCCTCGCAAAAACACAAAACTCTGTAAATCCTTTTCAAATAAATATGAGGTTTATATGAACGTTTTTTTAACCGTCTATTTGTCACTCCTTGATTGCAATGTTTATCAGCTTTTTTGGCGCACAATCGTCACTTTACTATTTCTAGTTCATCGGAGAGTCCCCCGGAGTGTTGCCGGCAGTCGCACGAGGCACCCGGGCACAGGGAAACTGCTGAAAACCTGTGTTGATGCAGGCGCCCAGGCTTTGCTGAGTTTCCGTTGGGGTACCATCGGACGCTACCTTTAAGCGTTGAATCGTTGGAAAAAAGGAATTGATGTGAACAAAATGAGGCTAAAATGAATTTCTTGATATTTTCCTCACACACGTTATGGCTCAGTCGGTATTTGAGGGCGGAGCCGAATAAAATTTTTTCTTTAGGCGAGGAAAAAATTTCTTGATTTTCATGGTTTTTTTTTAAGTAAAGTATTATTCCCCTATTTTGAGACTTAGGGCATGTTTTATTTCTATTTTTGTGTACATGGTATTTTTTATCGATAAATCTTTGAAAATTGCGGAGGTATGGCACGATCTTTTAAACTGCATTTTCAAAACTGGCGTGACGTATAGCTAAAGAACTAATCGACCGATTCTGATGAAATTTGGTATAAATCTTTCTAACCTTATTGTCTAAAACATGATCCGAAATTTTTTGGAAAATTAGAAAACAAAGTTTTTTAAATTGTAAAATGTAGCCATTTTTTCGGAAAATTCAATCTTTTTGTTTCAAAGCGTACAATTTAATCGATTTTCAACATTTCTCCCTTTTTCTTGGTTCATAATCTGCGTATGAGTGTTAAGGGGTTACAAGGATTTCAAAAGTCAAATGATCCATTTTTTTTTAAATTTTTATCCCATAGTACAACATGTCAAGAATATTTTTCCAAAGGGGCTGGAATCGGCGATTACATGAAAGCTAAAAGGAAAATTCTCCATTCTATTCGTAGTTAAAACTTCAATTGTTTTTTCTCAAAACTGTATTTTGAAGTCAGTGGACACGATTTCTCAAAAACTAATGCTCCGATCTTGTTGAAATTTTGCACAATTTTTCTAGATAGTATTGACTAGGGATTGAACGGAGGATTTTTTTTCTTTGATCACAACGTATTTTACAAGACAATACATGGTCTAGATTTTACCGAAAATCGTATTGATTTGCATTCAATTCTACCACAAATTCAAATTTCATTTTTTTTATCCTTCGTTCAATCACGAGCTATACTCACCTACTATCAGAAAGTATTTGGTTTTTTTTATTTCAGTTAAAGTTATCATAAGTTATCCTGACCACCGCGAGGATACTTTTTTCTAAGGGGGCTCCGAAAACCAGCTCTCAACGGCTGAATTTTCAAAGTTTGTGGATGGATATTTCATAAAATATTGTTCATATGCTGTACTTTTGTATGCTTAAAGTTAAAATGGAATAATACTTCTATCTCATCAAAAAAATGAGTGGAAATACGTTTTTTTGCCCCTTAAATGTAGAAATCCATGTAGAAAAAACTTCATTGATTTTTTTTCTGATTAATCCCGCCGTCTGACAACATCGGCCGTAACCCGTTACGGGGAGATATACACCTAGGAGTCGGAAAAAGGTCATTTTTGTGAATTTTTTCAAGGAAAACTATTTGAAATTTGGGATTGGGATTTTAATTATCTAAAAGTATATACATTCAAAAATATGTTTAATTTTCTTTATTTAAAAATATCAAAAATATACAAGGATATTGTGTGATCCTTGGAGCGTCGTAAAAAAATCTGCGTATACGGTACCCACTGGCGTTTCTTCAAAAATCATCTGAAAAACAAACCAAAAAGATTATCAAATTAGATACTATAATCTAGTACTTGTCATAGCCGATTTTGCAAATATCGATTTATGACAAAATGGCGGACGTTCGAACATAAATAGTGATTTTTGGGCCAAAAATTAGTTATTATTTTGCCTATAAAACAAAAACTAAGTCACGGAAAAAAAATCCTGTGACAAGTACTAGATAATGGTGTATAGAATAACCACAAAAAACCTCAAGACAATCGGTTCATTGGTTTTCAAAAAATTTTGGGTACCGATTTGAAAAACGTGGTTTTGAGAAAAACGCGTTTGAAAATTTGGGAATGAATAAATCATGAAATTTGTCAACTTACATGGAATCATCGATACCAGGCCCATAGTGTAGGTCTTCTACGGTCGACGGAATGTTCGTAGCTTCTAAATCCTCGACCTCGACCATCAAGGTGTATACCTCTCCTTAAAAAACCGTGCCATACGTCCGCCATTTTGAAAGATTGATAAAAATTAAAAACACCATGTAACAGCCAAAAGTTGTAATGAAACATACCTTAAGGTAGTACGAGCGCGCAATCTTCATTTTTATAGATTTTGCTCAAATTTTAACCAGACATTGTTTATATCATTATGCATGTTTGAGTGAAATCAAAGAACAGTCGACTATTTAGATTGGGAGATAATGGGTTTTAGAATGGCAAGTTTGAACACTGCAGGGTCTGCATTGAAATTTAGACCGAATAATTTTCCGTAAAAAATATTTGTCCCCTATAATAAGAAGATATGGCAACACCGCATCGTTCCACGTATCCAATGTCGTGAGTTTGCGCGGCATATTTGAAATAATACTGCAACACTTAAATTTTTATTTGGAAGTAATGTTTAATCGAACATAGTTTTTAATTAGTTATGAATGAACCAACACTTTTATTTGTTAATAAAGATAACATAAACAATATAAAATATTAACATTTGTAATGCAAATATTTTTTGTCTACATTTTTTACTTTAGGAACACGATAATTATTTTTTTCGCGAAATATTGAACAATACTGTTCTGCGGTTTTGCCATATGCCTTCTTATTATAGGAGACAAATCTTTTTTCTACGGAAAATTATTCTGTTTAAATTTCAATGCAGACCCTGCAGTGTTAAAAGTTGCAATTTTAAAACCGATTATCTCCCAATCTGAATAGTCAACTGTTCTGAAATTTTACTCAAACATGCATAATGATATGAACAATGTCTGGTTAAAATTTGAATAAATTCTATAGAAATCAAGATTGCGCGCTCGTAAGACCTTAAGTCTCAAACATGATGAAGAAATATTTCCTTTAAAAAGAAAAAAATCATGAAAACCAGCCATTTTTTCCGCGCTGAAGGTATCTCCCCCCTTAATCCTGACGCACCTCCCGATACGTTTCTCCTGAAATTTTTCGAAAACTCGAAGAAAAAACCGATAATAACGAATATTCTACCGAGAACTGGATGCCTAATAAAAAGTTAAATGTGAATAAAAAATCAATTGCTTAAATTAACGGGTTAGGCTACTGTGAAAATGACGAAGACCCGTTCGTCGCTTGAGGCATCTAAAATTGAAGAGAGGTCCAACATATGGTGCAGGAATTGCAGATTGGAGATAAACTTATCATTACAATGACAAAGCAGCTAGTAAAACTTTACTCACGTTTTTTTTTCTCGAAAGTATGCTTTTCAAAACGGTGTACGAGATTTCTCGACATCTAATGAACGGATTGACTTGAAATTTGGTACAGTTATTCGGTGAAATAGTAGTTTAATCTCGACCGGCGTTTTTCTTCACAACATTTTCTTTCCTTACTTATTAACAATAATTACGTTACTTATTTTAAAAAATTTAAATTTTTTTTCCATGATTGAAACACGGTACCAAAAAAACTCTGCCAATAGTATATATTTGAAGAAAAAACGCGTTTTTTTCGGTTTCAGACCAGCCGATTGACCAAAATCAAGTACACCCTCATTCGCACGTTTAAAGGTCCACGAGATGGTTTATAGCGTCTTTAATTGTAAATATTTTTATTAAATTTGGTACACAAGTTTGTTAATGTGCATAGAAATAAATATGCAAACAATTTGTCAATCATCTTACTTATTCTTTCAAAATCAATTTTTTTTAATAACCCTGATTTTTCGATCGTCACAGTTGCCTAACCCCTTAAGGCGATGTGCCACATCGACTGGTGATAAGTGCGAAAGAGATAGTTGATTTGCAGACTTCCAGTGTTCTCGGAGACGACTAATGTTTCGAAAAAGAAAGAAAAGAAACACCTTCCGCTCTGTTGGACGAGGAACACCGTCTATCTCTTCGTTCGTACGAAAATTCCATCCATCTATGCGAAAACTTGGCCGTAGGATTTTTATCGACCGGACATGACCCACGTTGTGGACGAGACTTACCAAGCGATGGTAATAAGACATTCTGCTAAATTGTACATCAACTTATGGTAATGCGGGGTTCTCCTTTCGTCCGCTGTTCTACATATCGACGGAGCACGATGACGGATAAATTTTAGTTTTTTGAGCAAACAGGAAAATAACCGAAAATTTACTTATTCGTATAAATGCTGAGCCGCAATACCATTCATGCGCGACGATAATGATAACTGGAGCGCAGGGGGCTGACACTGATAGATAAATGCTGTTCGAAAAATGTCCTTGCCGCATTGTAGCGTTAGTTGTCGTGTGACGGGCCTGCACATATATGTACGGTGCACCGGTGTTTCCAATATTTTACATGAATAAGAGTCTAGTGTAGATAACTTTATGAAAACCATTATTCGCGTGTATGATGGATGCTGTTATCGCGGTAACAATTCGTGCTGTTATCGCAATAACGATACCAGCACGAAACGAAAGTATCGAATCGTTCAGCTGATCGGCGACTTTTTAGCGTCTAAAGTGAGAAGATCCCTTACGGAGGTTCGGTTATTGGAGCGAGTCCAAAAGGCCGATTTTTTTTTATATCATTTTCGAGACCTTCATCCATGCGCATGCGAAGTTTCCACGAGATTTACCATACAGTTTCCGAGTTATTAATTGTTAAAGTTGGTGAATTAGTCACACGTAGACGACAAAATATGCCTGCCCGGTCATATATTAATTTTTTTGTGCCACTTGGAGCCAAGTCACACGTAAAAAAAACTGACGGTTGCATTCGTTGAATATCTGTGATCAATAAGGCACCTTGAATTGGAAAGCTCACCGCAGAAATAAGCAATACATTTAGAATTAAAGTCGCGAAAAACCACGGTTTTACAAACAGGTCGAGAAACTCCTAGGGTGGGGAGTGACTCAGATAATGAGGCAAATAGGCAGTTCTCGCTTCTGCCACCCGAAGCGCTGCTAGGTAGAAGTTAGCCAATCAAAAGCAGGACTAAACAGCTGTGCAAAGATGCAGATTTTTCGAAATAAACATAGTCTGTTCGGTTTAGCTACACTTTCTACAATTTCAATAGATTCAGTAATAGAAAGTCCTCAGAAGGCGTAAGAAGTGTAGAAAAGTATAGCCAAAACGAACTGACCCAATATTTGTAAGAGCAATATAAATGGAAAATAATTGAGTATTTTTTCACTCCTGCATCTCGGGGCAGAATGAGAATTATTATTTCAGTAGACTGTATTTCTCGTATGTTCGAACTTCTGTAATATTTTGATTTGGTCTTTCGCCATTTGAGTAGATGGGGTATGAACAAATTTGTGCGGTCTAAATTTTTGTTCCTTATAATTAATGTTTATTCTTAGTATATTGCATTGCTTGCTTATTTCTACAACTTTTATTTTTGCTTTGGCTTTTTAAACAATGTTCATAAGAACCGAAAAATAAATATAATGGAGGAATCAAAAAATAAATGAACGCATTGTGTATGTTTAAAAGGCACCGTTTTTATTGATTTGTCAGTTTGGCGAGTTTGTTGTTTACAAAACATTGTTTTTGCCGTGTTTGGTCTTGTTGATAGGCGAACTGGCGCAATCGAATATAATAATATAAAGCAAAGAATAAGGCCGGGTCCACACTATGCGGTTCTACCGAAGCGTTTCAGGTATAGATTTCTAGAAGCGTTATGAACACGTGTACTGGCTGTCAGGAGGTTATTTTTCTATTGCTGTATATCTATATCTACAAGACTACGATGACACTTTCCACCATGCAAAATCGTCGGAGTTTCCGGACCTGTATGCAAGACCGTTCGAAAAACCGAAGTATTCGGAGAGGGAGACTTCTCGTGACGTAACAGCAGCCATCTTGCTCGAGGTGTGGCAACGCTGGATACCCGCACAAATTCGATTCGTCTATCGGATATTTTTAACGCGAATTAAAAATATGATTGTGCGAAGCCGTACATTTTTTAATGGATTATAAAGGGCCTTTCGGCGATATATTTACTTAAAGTTCTTTTATGAATAGCCAAGGCATATCAATTTTTTGGCGACATGTATACAACGCATCTATATTTAAATTCAGCATGGAAGAACCGTCATATAAAATGAACGTTTCTTTTTATATCTGCAAATATTGTGCAAATTGGGAAAGGGAAAAATAACATAGAAATTGAATAAATATGTTTTGACTTTGGAGAGATTGGACATTGGACATTGAGGTTAACCTCAACGCGACGTTCTTTATTTGCAATCGCAATATCATCTTTTCATTTTCTAATTCTTGTCCGACAGAATCTTTTGTCTCTAAATTGGACTTCAGGTACAATCCCGTTACTCTCTTGATAAACTTCTACAGTATTTTCATTGTCTATGTTTACAGGCTACAAAAAATAATAAGCCGGGCGCGTGGGACCGATGACAACCATCGAAAATGCGACGATGCTAAACGCCGACGATATTTGGCGTACTACTGAAGTCGAGTAGTAGATTATTACGTTTGTTTTCATATTATAAAAATAATAGGTACCTCGAAATTCAATACTTAAAAAATATTTCTCGAAAATTAGGCCATATACATATGTCTAAAACGTGGCGACATTACGACGCAAAATACACTCTAAGTTCACTAGCGTATTCATCACCGTACCTCCTTAAGCTGGAGATTTTCCATCGTCAAACGTCGTTGTTTTGCTGTATTCTTTGGTGATTGTTTTCAAAAGGCTCTCAATATATATATAACTTTGTATTTTAAAAATGCGTTTCTTTTTCACTGTTTCCCAGAAAAAAATTCGGAATATAGCCATTTTTTCGGGCCTCTAGGTAGATGTAGCCCCTTAAGGCGTCTGGCCACCTTGGCCGATCGAAAAATGGGTATATTTTTGAAAAAATAATAAACTTGAAAGTATGGGCCGGAATATTTTAATTTTTTGACATAACGTCAGAAAGGGCTTTAAGAATAACGTTAACAAATTTCCGTTCAAAATATTTAAAAAATGGGTCTTTGCCCCAGCTGTCCCAGCAATATTAAAAACGCGGTGGTTGTCCCAGCTGTCACCCGGTCATGTCACATCTGAAAAAAAATCAGCTCATTCGTGAGTAGTGTCACTACAATGTAGCGTGGCGGTTTTACTTTCGACGATTAAAAAAATTATAGTGTGCCGATAAAAAAATTGTATTTTTCACCAAAATTTTTCGAGCAAAAACAATAATAAAACAAAAACTAATCAAGTTATCGCAAAATCCTACGTGACATTTTAGATAATTTATCTAAAAGTATTGTGTAAAAATTTGAAAGCAATCGGACCGATAGTTTACGATATTTCGATAGTACCAGTTTAAAAAATGTAGTTTCGAGATAATGGCAAAAGAAAGTAAATGAGCGGTTATTCAGCTGACGGTGCAGTTTTTGCGAGTCTTACTTTCAATCATCGATTCCTGGGCCACAGACGTCTCCTTCGGCAGCTGATTGAGAGTTTTGGGCCTTTTTTTGAAAAGCTCTTCGTGCTGTTCGTGTTTCTTTTGTCTTTTTTTGGGCGCGAACGTTTGCTGTAGTGCAGCGCTCCTCGTCGACTGCAGTGCAGAAACTGTAGCAGCGATCGACAGGATGTCAACTCTGCACGGGGCAACTCGCCACCGTGTTAACTCGCCTGTTCAACTCTCCACCGTTCAACTCGCCAAAGCGGGCAACTCTACACAGAGCCAAGTCGCCACCGTAGCAGCTCGATATTTCCCCAACGTTTGCGTATCCCCACTCTTCAAATTCGGGCCGAGCAATTTGCTACCGTGTCAACTCGCCACCGTGTCCTCTCTACACAGCGCAACGTGCTCAACTTACATTTCCTAGCGGCTGTACTTTTTTCGAATCACCCATACCCGGGAACGAGAAAATATACAAGCAAATTGTTTTCACATGTACCGACTACCCACTCTGTCAGTTCTCTAGTTTATCGATTGATTTTGAATGGAAATCTCACGAGCGGCATTTTGTTATAACTATATTCTTTAATAATGCCACGAACATATATTTACTCTCCTAAAATTTAAATTCTTCCATAATTCGCGGAAAAAAGCGTCATTTTTGAGTACTTGGAAATAACGATAAGCAATACTGAACTGAAAACTCATATAATAATCGTGTGAAAGAAAAACTGGTGATCTCGTACAGTTGGATAGTTTTTCGTTGCCGTTGAATATAGGATTATGTTCTCCAAGAGGATGTTTAATTTTGTTCTGAATTTCATTTCTTGAGGCTCTTGATTTATTCTTAAAAATCGTTGTGCAAAGTCTAAATTTTATAATCAACTTCTTAATCATGAAAAATATCGCTGAAAAAATCATATGCATTTACAAGAAATTAATATCATGAAACGATTGGAAATAATATTGTTGTCAATATTCCTCATATATGTTCCTTTCATTACAGATTGAAACGTCCACATTATTATTATCCATGTTCAAATACTTAAGGGGTAAGGCCACTGTAAATTTTTTGAAAAATCGATTTTTTTTTATTGGCTTAAAAAATAGTTTAAACCCTCTAGAATAAGAAAAAAAAGGTCCTGTGCGAAAAAAAAATTGTTGTCCTTAGGAAATGAAGGTCGCCGCCAAGCGTGTCAAAATAAATTATCAACTTTAAACGCGTTTTTCTCGAAACATGGTTTTTCAAAATGGCACGCAGCATAACTCGAACAATTTTCATTTTTTTTACTTGAAATTTTAACCAGATGTGAACATTTACATTATCTTGAGAATGTCGATCGGAATTTTCAAGAACTTTATTTATTGATTTTTTATTAACAAAAAACTTGCCGTTTTTTTCGTCAAAAATCAATTTTTTTTTTCAAACGCACGCCAAATCCACAAAAATTGATACTTTTTAAAATCCGATCGACATTCTCTAGCTATAGCCCTCTAGATTAATGGTTTTTTTTTGTTCTAGATTCAAAAGTGCACCAGTGGTGCTGCGTGCCGCGGAGCCCTGGAAGCAAAACATGTCCCGGGAAGATAGCTGTGGAACCGCCATTTTGTTTTTTTTTTACTGTAAAAAAATGTTATAATAAAGTTTAATGTATGCCCGATAACACCATCAAAAGTTTTTTTTTCAAATACCTTCAATTTCGGGAGCAAAAAATTAGTGAAAAAACCCTTTTTTTGGGCCGTTACAGTGGCCTTACCCCTTAATGCCAAAGAACAGTGCATGTCTGATATATTTATTTTTCATTAATGTGTGACATATCGTCTACTATATATGAAAAAATTGAACCATCGTATAACATGAATACGCTGTGTTGAAAAGCGCATAATCATTAAGGGGGGGTTAAGGTTAATTTGCTATAAAAAAGCATATTTTCGATATTTTTTATTGACGACACTGTTTATATATATTTAATTATATAATTTGTATAAAATAAAAGGACATTTAAAGAATATTCTGTGAAATTTTCGTTAATAATTGTGCAGAAATGAGCCACTGACAGCAAATCTTCTCAGACGCCACAAAATAAATTTACATTGCTGTGAACTGCGTAACTCATCACTGGATAATGGCGCGGTGAACTCATAACTCATCATGAAAAAAAAAAAGTTTTTTCTTCATGTTGCCAAGTAACGAAGTAACTTGGCTCGGATCAGTACAGTAAATACTGAAGCGAAGGAACGGATTTATAAATAAAAGGATCATTGTCGAATTTTTGTCAATACTTGAGGTTTTATTTATTTAACTCTTTAAAAAAATGCACAGCCGTTTCAGATATTTTTTTATGCTACGATTCACATCCAACATTAATAACTGTTTATATAAACATCTGTATAACTATTTGCAGTTCTGTGACAATTGACAAACATGATATATATGATTTCTTTTTATCACATCACATTATTTATCACATGTTGAATGCATTGTTTTCACATATTCGCAGTCATTTAACTGTACATGTTTTTACAACTAATTAATATTATTAACGTTCGTGTACATATTGGTGCATTTATATTTAGATACATTATTTACGATAATTTTTTTTGACGTCACAGTTGATATATATTTATTTGTGTAAGAAGTATATAATAAATGGACATTTGAAGAATATTCTGTAATATTTTCATTAATAATTACGCAGAAATGAGCCATAGACAGCAAATCTTTGCAGACACCTCAAAAAAATTGCGGTGAACTGTATTAGTTGATAAGTTTCTTGAGGTAACGCTGTCGAGTTTTTTTATCATTTTAATTCATTTTACAATAATACAGGTTCCAATTTTTTAAATAAAAAATCGCTAATTTTTCTTCTAAGTATGACTAAAAATTGAAAAACAAAAATAAAAACTCGACAGCGTTACCTCAAGAAACTTATTAACTAATACAATCTTCTTGGATTGTTTTTTTCGGATGATCCAGTGATGAGTTATACAGTTCACCGCAATGTAACTTTTTTTGTGGCGTCTGAAAAGATTTGCTGTCACTGGCTCATTTCTGCACAATTATTAACGAAAATTTCACAGAATATTCGTTAAATCTCCTTTTATTTTATACTAATTATATAAATAAATATATATAAACAGTGTCGTCAACAAAAAATATCGAAAATATGCTTTTTTTATAGCAAATTAACCTTACCCCCCCCCCTTAATGATTCCGCGCTTTTCAACACAACGTATTCATGTTATACGATGATTCCATTTTTTCATATATAGTAGACGATATGTCACACATTAATGAAAAATAAATATATCCGACATGCACTGTTCTTTGGCATTAACGGGTTACTCCCACTTGTAGCACAAAAAAGGCCTTTTTCATGAATTTTTTTAAAGAAAACTACAAAACTTTTTTAATCGATCAATATACCATCTTAAAGAACACATCTTGAAGAACTTTCAGTAATTTTTTTATTGAAAAATATTACATTGTTTAGTGGCAAATGGCCGTCAATGAAATAATGTTTTTATATACACGGTTTGCGGTGACCAACATTGCGGCAAAGTGGATCATCGGAAAAAAAATGCGGATGGATTTAGTCAAATATAAGTATAAACTAGTCTTTGATCGAAGGATTTTAAAAAATATTCATTTTTCTCAAAATGGCGGACAGTCAAAGTTAATCGTTCGATTTTAACGAAGAAAAATGGCCGTTTTTTGGCTATAAAACGGCCATTCTTTTTAGAAAAAAAAATCGAACGATTAAAGACTACATTTTTATGTATTAAATAAGCCTGCAAAATTTCAAGAAGATCGGTTCATTAGTGTTCGAGTAATATTGGTCACTGACTTCAGAAATGCCATTTTGAGAAAAACGCGTTTGAAGTTTCACTAGCCGGTCGTTTACACAACGGATTGTTCTCTTTCAACGCTCATATCTCAGTCAATTTTGTTCAGATCGACTTGATATTTTCAGGACATATTCTCAGATACTTATACTTCAAAAAAATTCGATTTTTTCGAAATCGCAAGTGGGGGTAACCCGTTAAGTATTTGAACATGGATAATAATAATGTGGACGTTTCAAACTGTAATGAAAGGAACATATATGAGGAATATTGACAACAATATTATTTCCAATCGTTTCATGATATCAATTTCTTGTAAATGCATGATTTTTTCAGCGATATTTTGTATGATTAAAAAGTTGATTTTCAAATTTAGACTTTGCACAATGATTTTTAAGAATAAATCAAGAGCCACAAGAAATGAAATTCAGAAAAAAATTAAACATCCTCTTGAAGAATATAATTCTATATTCAATGGCAACAAAAAACTGTCGAACTGTACGCGGCCACCAGTTTTTCTTTCACACGATTATTATATGAGTTTTCAGTTCTTTTAGTATTGCTTATCGTTGTTTCCAAGTACTCAAAAATGACGCTTTTTTCCGCGAATTATGGACGAATTAAAATTTTAGGAGACTATACGTTCGTGGCATTATTAAAGAATAAAGTTATAACAAAATGCCGCTCGTGAAATTTCCATTCAAAATCAGTCGATAAACTAGAGAACTGACAGAGCGCGTAGTCAGTACATGTGAAAACATTTTGCCTGTATATTTCTCGTTCCCGGATATGGATGATTCGAAAAAAGTACAGCTGCTAGGAAATGTAAGTTGAGCACGCTACGCTGTGTGGAGAGGACACGGTGGCAAGTTGACACGGTAGCGAATTGCCCGGTCCGGATCTGAAGAGTGGGGATACGCGAGCGTCGGGAAAATATCGAGCTGCTACGGTGGCGACTTGGCTCTGTGTAGAGTTGCCCGCTTTGGCGAGTTGAACGGTGGAGAGTTGAACTGGCGAGTTAACACGGTGGCGAGTTGTCCCGTGCAGAGTTGACACCCTGCCCCGCGATCTCTGATGGTTAGGTTCAACACATTCATCATCATTCATCATCAGAATACTCTTATACCCATCGTTGAAAGTGCTGGTAGCAATGTGAGTGGCAATTTTGACAATATTCGCACCGCTAGAATTCGTGTTTGAAGCCATCGACCCGATGACGGCGTTGACGCTTTCATTACCGTTTTCCATGAAGCCTCCTTCATACCGTTCTAACAAATAATCTGAAGTGAGGTCCTCATAAATAGGTCGAATGGCATCTTGAACAATTTGAGGTAGTGCATTCTTATGCGTATATTCGTCTAAAGTGCCCATCGCTTTTGATATTTGCCAAGAGCAGCACGAATAATTTCCCGGAGGACAATTGTCATGCTGCGGATTTTCGTTGGTCGAGATCTTGTGCATGAATGTTGCCCAAATCGCTCTCTTCATTCCGCCTTTTGAATGGGAGAATCTTCGAATAGCGAGACCGTAATATACCGTTAGCTCGTTGATCAGCTTGTCGGTTAGCTTTCCTTTGTCACCAAGACCGCTTTTTCTTTTTTCATTTTACGAAGTCATGGGCCCATTCTTTTCTGCACATGACCTATGCATTCTTTTTTTTATCACTTTTTCTTCGTATTGATTGACATCAACAATTCCTTTATACGTTTTTGAATCTCCATCTCCAATGTAATTTGCGTAACGGACATTATATTTCTCTATCGACCTCGAAAATATTTCCACTATGCTGTCGACTTCCATTTTTCCAGCGGACCCTTCATGATTGACGGAACATTCTTCATTGTTATCTTCTTTCCACAGCTCGAATTCAATGGTGCCAAGATTCTTACTCCAATACTCACAAGCTTTGCAGAAAGAAGATTTAATTATTACATCTATCACTTTCCCTGAGTAATATCCAATAATCGTTGATACGCCATAATGCGAAGAGCAACCTCGTTTGCGCCAAGTTCCATCGCCAGAAAAAGTCACCCCTGTGCCTTTTCCCATTTCTGTTGTTAATTTTTGTTCTTCTTTTACAGCAGTTTTCATCGATATGTTGCATACACTTTCTGCAGCAGTGTGAATTTGTTTGACAACGGTGTCGTGAAACGAGTGATAAATCGCTTTCGGTAAATCCATGATGCCACAAAATTTATCAATCCCTTTGTGACCAATTTCCAACAATCGAAATGCGAATACGATTCGTCGATTTATGTCGTACGCCTTGTGGTTAATAAGAGGACTTGGTTCAACTGTGGTTGGTTCACACAAGTCACACGACACCACTAACTTGAAACCGAGTCCACGAATACTCGATTCCGAAAACTTAGTATCACCGTTGCACTTTTTGCACTTCAGGACGTTACTAATCGCAGAAAAACGGTCACAAAGTTGATAATTCGATATCCGAATTCGCACTAATCGGTACGTCGATTTCTTCACTGGCCTTCAATTTTTTTGCCGATCGACTCGTACTCGCCTCTTCCTGCTCCATTTCGTATCGATTGGGCGGGTGATTTTTATTTCTTATACTACTCGATCGACGTCTTCGACTCCTCGAAGCCTTTTCGTCCACATAATGTCGAGACGTTGGTTTTTCGTCCATTTTTTTCGTGACATTATCGTTAGAATATTTTCACGTGCTTCTGTGTTGCTTGTCGAATATTGACTGACGCTCGTTAAATTAGAAGTAACGGGTCTGGCTTCAGGGAAGCTTTCTCACACTATACTAGGTAACACAAAGTAAACGACTAATCTATACAAAAGGACACAATAGGACAGCTGCGTGAGCTAAACCGTGCGAGTTATAAACACGGATCGAACCGCACGGTCGACAGCCCGCAACGGCTTAACCTTCTTGCCGAAAAATAACTGTAACTTGGTCAATTTTGCGTTTTTCAATACGTACTATGGCTTAAATTATTCTTAACAGTTCAGGGTTTAGTAAAAAATAATATTTAAAAAAAATTAAAAAAAAAATTAAAAAAAAAAAAATACATGTTGGCCGGATGCCTTAAGAAATGTTTGAAGTGTACCCCTAATTTTTCCCAATAAAAACCGAACGAGGGTTGTTCATGGCAGGTGAATAAAATACTGTCCGGGTCGAATTGACCCAGTGTGTCGAAATTGCAGCCAAAAATGCAACGGAGGGTTAAAATCAGGCAGTACATAACTCCGAGTTCACACAACGAAAAATGCCAGTTTCGGTTCTACACCAATTTATTCGATTCGTGTATAGACCAATACAATCGATAGAATATACGTGTATATCGGTAGAGCTTCCTGCCTATTGTGAACGTTCATGATCATTTCTTCCCGATAATAGTTTCAAGCTCAACAGCTGACAAACCGACATTAACTTTACCAAGTAATAGTTTTGCACGACCAATACAACAAAGGGTCGAGTTCAGATTACATAAATCGCACGGTCGTATGTTAATAATACGAGTCCCACTATAAACCATCCAGCCATATTTTCCGTGTACATAAAATATTGTGTATAAAAGTAACATATATATATAGATGTATATATTCTTATAGTGGCGTGTAGTCATACCGAGAATAAAGATCTTCCAGAAAAAATCATGGCAATTCTGTAGATAAGTGACTTGTCGGAAAATTAGGCTAAAATTATTTTTTTGCTATTTTTTCATTTATTAGGTTATAAATAATGATATTCAGTCGAGGGAAGCCGAAATTCTTCCATACAGAGGAAAGGAAGAAATATTTTTGAAAAATTTGAAATTATTTTCAAAGATTTTTTACTTGTAAACAATTTGTTAACGAAAAATTTCAGCTTCCCCCGACTGAATATCATCATTTATAACCCAATAAATCATATTTTATCGGAGAAATCGGATATTTTTCGGAAAAGTCACTTATCTAAAGAATTACCAAAATCATCCACCAAGAAATATGACTTATCGCTAATAGTAGGCTTTAAAAGCGTCGAAAATAGTTGCGAGTATTTATCATGGAGAAACTTTAGCAAGAACTTTCGAATAACTCGTCGATCCTTGTCCATTTTCTTACACACAAATATATATATATATATAAAGATATATTTATCAGATTCAACGAGTGGGGTTTAGAGCCCTGTGGTACGGAACACTGTAAACGTGGCACATGAAAATTTTGAAGCTTTTGTCTGCCTCGCACTGAATAACATTTCGAAACACCCGTAGCTTAAATGCATTTGATCGAGACTGCACGTGAATATATATTTGAACGAATCGTCGCTACCTTAAGAGACCAGGGCCAAAAGACAATCCTTGTAGTGTCCTGTACAATCGCCCTAGAAAAATGGATATTTCAAAACAATTAAATCGCTCCGCCGCTGCTCCTACGGGATAAGAGAACAAAAATAAACAATTCCGCTGTCGCTTACCGCAATGTAGTTTTCCAAATTCTCACAGTACTCATGGACGAAAGCTTGCTTTATCTCACCGAGGTCGATTTCCGACCGCGTTACTATCAGTCTTATCAGCCGTCGGTCGTTGGTGCCGAGACCTTTCATACTTTTCTGCAATAACTCGGCGAAAAATGCCGCTCGGTCCTTCGCGCACTTGACTACGAAAGAACAAGAATTTCCGAGATAATTTGAGGCGATGAGACAAACTGCCTTTCGAACTGGAAAGTAGTGTTTTCTTCTCGATGAAAATGAATGGATGTTGTATCCAATTATAAGTAGCGGCCAAAATTAAGTACAACGGGCAATGCTAAATGTTACTTGAGTAAATGTACTTTGTTTTCTCCAGTCTAGTGTATGATCGAAGAATACGAGTACACTTAAGGGCTTGAGCCTAGGTAATTGTTGGAAAATATTGATTTTTCGTTTTCGACAGATTCTCAAGATACAACGACGTTGAAGTTTAAAGTCTAATTTTTCTTCGGCAAATTTACGCTCTAAAGATCGCTTAAATGTTTTTACGTACTCTTAATAGAAATTTACGACCTCAATTTGCAAAAAAAAGGCTTTGGATAACGATAAAAATGAAGAAATGAAAATGTAAAAATTGAATAAAAATATCATCGCGTTTGAACGATGCAAACTTCAACGTCGTAAGATATATTGGGAGTACAAATAAGTATCCGCCATTTGACAAAAGATGGCCCCACGAGGAGGTTATGGTTGAAATTGTCAGATGTAAAATGTCATATCGTAAGGTTGAACATTTGGCAAGACCGTAACCTTGAAATATTAGCGATTTTGTATCAGCAACAAATAACTTTTTTTCGTGCAATAATGTCGAGTTTTGAGCCGAATAAGCGTCATTTGAGGGAACTTTTGATTTACTTCTTTAATTTCAGGAAATCTGCAGCTGAGGTGCATCGATTGCTTGTAAAAACATACGGTGAGGCTGCTTTAAGGCCTTAGGCCACAGTAACGGGTATAAAATCATGTGCCAATGTAACAACTTTATTTTCGTATGAAAAAGTGATTCACTCATAAAATTAATTACACATCTATTTAGTATGAATATCAAGCTGTTAGAGAATATATATATTTTTTGTTCGATGTTCAAAACGGCAGACTACTCGAAACTTCTCGAAACAGCTTTTTTCCAATTGGCGTTACAAATAACTTCGACAATTTTCACTCGATTTACTGCAAATTTAAAAGTTATGTTCCTAATTGCATTTCGCAGAGAAGTACGAACGTAATTTCTGATTCATCGAAAACTTTTCATTTTGTGAGCAGTTTATGAGCAGTTATGACGAAATTTTTCACTGAAAATTCATTTCTTAAGTTCCAATACCTACAACTTTTGCATAAAACAATATTTTTTTTAAATTCCGTACGTACTTCTCTAGGTATTCAAATGTAGATTGAAGAGAATTTTTGTTTTTATTCTAGGTAAAAAATTGTGGATGCTAAATGTCAGGCCGCGGAGCGCCTGAAAAAAGATAACAAAAGAAAATATTGCTTGATATTCATACTAAATAGATGTGTAATTAATTTTATGAGTAAATCACTTTTTCATACGAAGAAAATGGTTAAATTCGCCCATGATTTTATACCCGTTACTGTGGCGTAAGCCCGTAAGTGAGAGAAGTTGTCGTGAGTGGTTTCAAACGTTTAAGTACGGCGAGTTTGACGTCGAAGACAACAAACGTAGCGGAAGGCCAAAAGTGTACGAAGACGTGGAATTGGAAGCATTATTGGAGGGAGATTGGTACCAAACGCAAGAACTTGCACTTACATTAGGAGTGGCTCAACAAGCAATTTCACATAGTTTAAAATCGTTGGAAATGATTCAAAAGCAAGGAAATTGGGTTCGATATGAACTGAAGCCGAGAAACGTTGAAAGTTTCTCCGAGGCGCCGGTCAAAACGTACTTGGAAACACTCAATTGGGAAGTTTTACCCCACCCGCCGTAATCACCAGACATTCACTCTATCATTTATTTCTATCGATGACGCACGTCAAATGCAAGCAAATTGGGTTCCATATGAACTAAAGTCACGAAACGTTGAACGCCGATTTTGCACATGTGAAATGCTGCTTGCCAGGCATAAGCGAAAGGGTCACTCATAACACTCAATTGGGAAGTTTTACCCCACCCGCCGTATTCACCAGACATTGGTCCTGACTATCATTTATTTTGATCGATGACGCTCGGCCTGCCTGAACAGCACTTCACATCATATGAAGATACCAAAAATTCGGTGGATTTGTGAATAGCCTCAAAAGATGAAGCGTTCTTTCGACACGGTATCCGTATGCTGCCAGAAAGATGGGAAAAAGTAGTGGCTAGCGATGGACAATACTTTGAATAAAACATGAAGTACCGTTCTTTCACAATAAATGCCCAATTTTTTATTAAAAATAAACGGCGGAGACTTATTTCTACTTCCAATAACATTTCCAAAATATTCTTTTGAAGTTTCAAGTCGATCCGTTTCAAATCGTTTATAGGTAGATTCCGCGAACTTGAAAAGAGTTTTTTTTCTCAAAATTACCTTTTCAAAATCGGTAACGGCGATACCTCAAAGATCACTGCACCGTACAACTTAAAATTTTACAAGCTTCCTTTACACGTCAAAAAGCAGTGCTCAAACGAAGGAATATTTTTAATGCATAGTTTTTTCTTCTTTCAGCGAAAAAAGAGCGTTTTTTCACCGATAATCGATAGTTTCACTTTGGAATGCGGCCATTTTTTTTAAGTCAAGCTTTTCTTAAATCCTTCGTCCAAGCACCAGATAATTTCATGCAAAAACTAAATGCGTTTGATTTTTTTTATATTTCGGATGATTTGTTTCCGAGCACCATATTTATCAATATTTTTTCACTACAAAAATTGTAAGAGATACTTAAAACCATAGTCTTTAATGTAAAAAAAATGTAATGTTAAACTTGCTCTCGTTTTGCCAGAAAAAAAATTCACGGATATTCGTCTTTTTTCCGGCCACGTCTAGATGTAACCCGTTAACGTTATCGATCGGGACGAATTACACATCTCGACTAGGAAAGGTGGAAAGGGATGTCTCGAGATAGAATTTTAAATATGCAAAATAAGCTCATTGTCGAATTTCGAAAAATTCTTCTCTTTTTTGAATCGCTAGGTGACGGTGACTTGTTGGTTTGCGCGATTTTACGTACTCGCATAAATTCGAGTGTCATCGTTTGGCAAATGGCAATATCAATGTCTACTCAAAGCTACTCGAAAGGGACGGAATTTATCTTAAGGGATCATGACGGTGAAACAATTTCAAAAAATCGATTTTTTATTGCATTATCCGATAGTATACACGGTTATAAACGTTCTGTCCAATTTTTAGATCGAAATTCGAATTATTTCTGTCATGACAGCCTTTCTTAGAAAAAGTGATTGGAGCGTGAGATTCCGCACTCGAACTTTAAACGCGTTTTTCTCGGAATGGTGTTTTTCAAAACGGTGGCCAAGCTCAAAGGAAGAGTTTCCACGTCATTCCTTATGCTGCTATGGAAGGTTTTTTTAATCTTCCTATTTTTTTTTTACGAAATATTGTCGAAAAAAGGCTAAATTTGATACTGTTTGTTCAAACCGCCGCCATTTTTTCAAATTTCATTAAAAAAAACCTCCATAGGAACACAGCGGCTTTCCTACAGATTAATAATCATTTTGAAATTTTTGTTTCCGATAAAATTTGCGGCCGCAATCCTGGCCACCATGGGGCACAATTTTTTTCCACGCAATTTTCCGCAAATACAAACAATGTTAAATAAGGAATTAAAAAAAAATCATTTTGTACTTTTTATCCGTGCTTCAATTTGTAAATAAAATTAGACCGATAAGCTGTGATGATCCCTTAAATTTCCCTCTGAACATTTCTCCCCGATTTTCTCCGCACGTTTATCGAGTTTTTTTTTTTTTTTTTTCAAAATAGTGCAGTTTTCGTAAATGCACTGTAACTCGAGAACTATGGAAATCAAAATAAGATATGGGCAGAGAAAAAAATTCGATCAACAATCATCAGACTAATAAAAAATATAGCTAACTTTTCCTCAAATTCTAAAATTTGAGGAAAAGTTAGCAATATTTTTACGACTGCCTCTGGTCAAAAAATCGCGAGGAACCATGACGTTGAAGTTTGCACCGCTGGAATGCAGCAAAAATTATTTTTCATTACTTTCCCAAATTTCCTTAAGCGGCTGTACCAGTGTGACACTTCCGAAATGTCGATTTTTTTTTGCCTTTTTCGACAGTTTGTACTTTCAAGAATATGAGATGAGATTTTTATACTTTCAAGATCTATACTTTGAAAATTTTTATACTTTCAAGATTTTTATGCTTTCGAGAATATGAAATGAGATTTTCCAAATTTGCTGACATTCTAACTGAAAGAGCAATTATCCGATTGACTTGAAATTTGATCTGAGTACTCTACTTGAATATATTTACTCTACAATGACGTAGGATATTTTTGATTGGATACTTTTTTTTTTGACGCCTCCGAAGGCAGCGCATAAGTCGCTTAGATCTCAATATTTTTCTATGAAAAAATTATGTAATATAGGTCAAATATAGCCAAATATATTCTTAATTTTCCGAATCATTTGAGTACTTTTCTTCCAAAAAATTCCCGAAAATCACCCAAATTTTCAGCGTTTACACTAGTATAGCCCCTTAATTAGCAAATTTGAGATACGAAAATCACGCAAACATTTTTTCGGATTCTTATTTAGCGAACCACAACAAACGTGCAAAATCTGATTTCGCGTAATGATGAAAATGTGAAATTGAGAAGAATTTTCGTTGCCTTCCAACGCTGCAAACTTCGACGCTATGAAAAATCTGTTCTTTACGCCGGTAGTGTATAATATGGGTGCATAATCGATATCTCACCGATAGCCAAGAGTCCTTTCTTTATGTCTCCGGAGAATTCGTTTTCGATGGCCTCTGTGATGTCATGGCCGGTAATGTCCTTGTAGCAGGCGAAAACTTGCTGCAATTGTAGCATGTTTCGTTGAACGAGAATCGCATTGAACACAGACTCGTCCGTTCCCGCGCGCAATTCACCTGAATAATTAAGAAAAAAAACGCATGTTTGATTGTTGACCATTTCATTTTTGCATAGAAAACTACGTATTCGAGAATGGTATTAAATTTATAACGAACCGGCTTGCAAAAGTTCTCTGGCATCCTGATATGCTAGCTCGGGATCGACATCGAACGATTCATCACGATTTGCACAGCACAACGATACCATCAATCGCTTAAAATTACCGGACGTATCGTCCACCAGATCGTCCTCCAAAGGTCGCCCGTACACTGAAACGATTTGTTCAAATTGCATTCTACGTTTTTCTCTACCGGAACGCATTGAGATACTTTCAACGAACAACTTGCGGATATGAAATTTTAAAGTATTTGTGTTCCACGAATAGGAAACCTTGCGTAAAGCTCAGCGCAGATGGCGCCACGTAAACATAACGTAAACAAAAGAAGCTGTCAACACGCGTGGTACATTTTCATGTTGCTGAAGTTTGCATCGTTGGAATGCAACCATTTTTTTCCATTTTCGTTTTTCTCCATTTTCATTGTTGTTCAACATCACTTTTGATAGATTTATGTTGTAGGTCTCCAATAAGAATCTTAGAAAAGTTCGCAGTAGCTTTCATTTGGCAAAAAAAAAAAATTGCCAATAGGAAAACAATTATTTTCGTTCCGTTCCAACGATGCAAACTTCAACATGATACATTTTCACGGTGTCTGTCTTGTCCTAAAATTATACGAATCGACATAATGGACAATAATTACGGATATTTGACTATATCGGAATTGAAAAATCGGCTCCTACTCTTTTCCTTCTCTTTTCATCGTTTAAAGTTTCTTGTTTGCGCCAAACAAACAGGGAAGATATAATCCCCTTTTTTAAATATTTTGCGATTCAGTTTCATCCGCGTAAAGAATGAAAATGAGCTAGGTAAGTGGTATGTAATAAAACAATACCAGAAGCTTGAAAAAATGCAAATATTTCAAATAGAATTTTTTAGGTTATGATAATTAACTACTTTACAATATAGTTTTAGAAGTAAATAGCGTAAAAAATATTATGTTTATACGGTGAACTGTAACGAATCCTTCATTTCTATAGTCTGCAGATCTAAAATGATCAGAATATAGCATCGAATGTCTTGTGGCTGTAAGGTGCTTGCGACTTATAGCAATTTCCCATTGCTTGCGAAGTTTTCCGTTCTTAGGAAATAAATGAACGCCTTCATTTCTGCATCCAATTGCACAACACTGATGCATTCTTCACCATTTATTTACGGGGCCGGCTTGAAATTCCGAACTTTGAACGATCAGGACGCTCAAAACTCCGAAAGAATACTACTACGAAAGATCAAAACTCCGAAAGTATTTTACCCGAAAGACAAAAACTCCGAAAATCTGAACGGGGTCGGGTTGAAATGCCGAACATTGAATGATAAGAACGCTCAAAATTCCGAAAATATACTACCCCGAAAGATCAAAACTCCGAAAGAATTTTACACGAAAGACCAAAACTCCGAAAATCCAACACCGTCAAAGTAATTCGGCTATAGAAGTTATAAAAGTTTCAAAATTTTCAATAAATCGACGAATTATTTCAAGAATCTTTTTTTCATTAAGAAGTGATTTAACGTCAATTTTGAAATTTGTCTAGACAATGTTATACGGTTCTACATCATTTACAGTCAACTGTGTAGACTTTCGCTGGCATAATCTTGTCGAACCTTGTAATTTCGGATCATTAAAATTATAAATTTTAAACCTTCGGCGCATTCGAAGTTGGGAATTTCAACCCGACCCTCATGTCAAGATCATGCCAACGAAAGTCTACATAGTTGACTGTAAATTATGTAAGACGTATAATATTGTCTCGACGAATTTCAAAATTGACGCAAAATCACTTATTAATAAAAAAAACATTCTGTAAATAATTCGCCGATTTGTTGAAAATTTTGAAACTTTTAAAACTTCCATAGCCGAATTATCTGGACGGTGTTAAGATTTTCGGAGTTTTGATCTTTCAGGGTACTATTCTTTCGGAGTTTAGAGCGTTCTGACCATTCAAAGTTCGGAATTTCAACCCGGCCCCATCTTGAATTTCGGAACATTGACATTCGGAATTTTAAACCGTCGGAGCATTCAAAGTTCGGAATTTCAACCCGGCCCCTTATTCACAATAAACGGATTATTTGAAGAAAATTCAACAGTAGTCGTAGAAACACGGGCACAACCAAAGAGAATCTCACTAAACGTCATGTTCTGTTTACGTTATAATACAATGCCCCCCTAGCGGGAGAAATTCGCACTAACGAAACCTTACGGGCTGCATCTACCTATGTGGGAAAAAAACTGCATTTTCCAAAATTTACAAAATATACGATGAGGAACATTTAAAGGTCGTTGACGACCACACCGTCTAAAAATCGATCTCCATTTTTTAATAGTTACATAAAAATGACGACTTTTTTCGTAGATTTTGTATGCTCGAGTTTCAATTCGTCGCCACGTTGTTAAAAAAGAATGATTTAAAAAATTGACGATAGCCAACGACTTGTACTTATTGTTAAGTTGAATAACCCGTTTAGTTTTTAGATTTCAGATGGACCGTGTAAGCTGGAGCGTCCATCGCCAAACGTCGCGAAAAAATGTCATCATCTGCCGGCGGACATGTTTTTGTTGTTTTTCTGTATTTTTTGGTGATTTCTTCAAAGGCTCTTAATATATCTACCTTTGTGTTAAAAAAAATCGTTTTTTTTTTCCCAATCGTTGGCTAGAGAAAAAACTCGGAATTTGGCGTTTTTTTCCGGACCTCTTACGCTAGTCCTATCGCTTCATACTAGTCGTACCACTGTTCTCTTGGGCCTCGAACAATTTATGTTTTTAACATATGCAAAAAAAATTGTAATAACTAATATTTTCCATGTGTAAACTGTTTAATAAATGCTGACATTTAGAAAAATGAAAAAATAGTTATTCCAACGATTCGTGCAGTATTTCTAGGTTTGATATTTGGCAATATTGGTTCCATCTCCGTCTCTTTTTACTCAACCAGGCGAGTTTAACCTCCATGCTTTTCAACGTCGATCTGTCAAAACAATGTCAGGTGGGGGAAATATAAAGCATTGTATTCGGGCCACGACTGGTAAAAAGCGTAGAAAATTTATGTCGGCGAAATATGTCGGTTAAAAATGAAATATGTGTGGAAATTCGAATGAGTGAGATGAGATTAGGACTACAGTCAGCTGTTGCCTTGCAGTCACGTCTCTTTACCGTAGCAAGTGATAATAAATCCGATACCGGAAGTTCAAATTAAACTTGATATTACATAAAAATTAGGTCAATAAGCGTAATTTTTTCTGAGAGAGATTCCCACTGTTATATACACTTTTGTAGCGACCGGAAATTGGGTTTTTGTATGTCGTCTCGGAATTCCTTCACAAAAACACCCAATTTTAATATTTGTTTCTCTGTAATTAGGTCGATAACCAACCCTGAAATTTTACAGAGACGATTATTAATATATTTAGTGAAGCTCAAAAAAATTATGAAAATCCTATGGATTGAAGCTCGGCGATCGGACTACCTTAAGCAACTCTGTAGTACAATTATTTTCGTATAAAAGCGAAACTTACTGGCTTCATAAGCTTGTTTAATCACGCGAATTTCGTGATTCGACAGCGTGCACATTACTTCGATGAGTGCGGATTCGTCGGTTCCGAAACAGGCCAGCGCCTCGTGTAGCTCTTTCGCATAATATTGAGGCAGCGGAGTCATCATCGCAACTAATAGTTTCTCAAAATTTCCGCTGGTTTCCGACTTCAAATCCTTTATGAGATCCTAGAGACACAAATCATTCGTAAATTCATCCAAATAAGCAGATCGAAACCGTTTTTTTTCCGATAATGGGAAGAACTCGGCCGAATTTTATCTATTTATATTTTTTAGGAATTAATCTACTTTTAAGGGATTAGGCTACTGTGAAAGTAGCCGTTGAGAGGTCCCGTTTAAAGGTTTTTCACAAGATTGTTTATAATTTTTTGAACCCTTCGCCTGCACACTTCCGCCACTCGGTGCATGTGGGGTTGATCGGACCCCAGACGTTTTTCAGATCTTTGTATGTCGGTAAATATGCATTTTTCGTGTGGACTTTTTTGCAGTCGATGATTCTTATTTTATGGCTCAAAATGTATTTTTTAAGAAAAACAAAAAATAAGTGCCCAAACATTCGTTCAAAGTGGAAGATGCGTTGAAAAATACGTACCGGCACGAAGAAGGAAATGGGGTCAAAATGACCCAGTACGCATTTGAAGGGTTCATTATTCACATTTTTTAATTAAATTTGGCACACAACTTTGTTAATGTACACACGAAATAATGTTCAAACGATTTTGCAATCTTACTCATTCCTTCGAAATTAATTTTTAATAACCCTGATTTTCGGGTTATCACAGTAGCTTAATTTAAAGAATTTAAATACTGTAGGGAATCGCTGAAATCAAAATTAAATACGCGTGAGTACTTGGAACTTCACGGAGAATGTATCTTCCCATTGTTTCGAGTTCTCAGCAACTCACCGAAATCTTACCTTTCCGTAAAGAGTCTTGAATTGAGTGGCAATTTCTTGTCGCTGTAAATTCGTACGATTGGCGAGCACGTTTATAATGGCTTTTTCATCAGTGCCGAATCCTTTCATCGCTTTGCGCAGTACAGCGGCATCGTCGCGCGGATCAAAGTTAGGGTAGGGCACGACGGTGGGAGACAGCTGAAAAGTTACAAATAATTTTTAACACCCTTCCTATACCGTAATGACCGTACAAAGTGTAACATAGGGAGAAGCGAATAATGAATTGAAAACAAATATCAATGGTATTCCCCAATGAGAAAAACTGATCCTTTTTTCCAGCTCCCGCTGAAAACAAGACGATCTTAAGGGGAGGGTGGGGATTTCAGCGTGAAGAAAAACACTTGTTTGGGAATTTTTTTCATCGATATGAATGGAGTAAATTTATTCAAACCTTTTGTACATTGTCAAGTGTCATTTCAAGAACATTCCGTGAAATTTGTACGCGAAAATATCCACAAACAAGCCGGTGCCGCGTTTTTCTCGAAACCACTTTTTCAAGGTCCATGTTCACTGCCATTTGAAAACTACATGACCGATTTATTTCAAACTTGGTACACACTTTCTACGTATAAAATACCTCCCTCCAACGGTTAGTTTGAGATTTTTTTACATTGAGGGGGTTTTCCACCCCCAAAATGGCGGAATTTTTCGTGAAAAATAGCACTTTTCACTTTACATGACCACCAAAAATTTGGAAATGAAAAAAAAAATTATCAAAGACCGTTGGGGGGAGGATTTGATGATACTTTGACTAAATTTTAATGGTACTTGATTTCAAATTTCTAGCTGAGATACAGTGAACACCGCAAATCGTGTTTTTCCAAAGGCATAATTGGAATAGCTTTGTCACCGGCTTGTTTGTGGATATTTTCGCGTACAAATTCCACGGAATGTTCTTGAAATGACTCTTAACAATGTACAAAAGGTTTCAATAAATTTATTCTATCCATATACAGCGTGTCTAATTGTGACCAGAACTGAAATTGCATGACATTTAAGGATTTTTAAGGCAAGGAATGGGGATTTTTTCATGACTCTTAGTATGACTTTCTGGCATAGAAGTATACTTAATTATTCTACAGTGCGACCGATTTTCTAAATTTTTATAGTTCTATTTTGCTCTTCCAAACAGATGTGTATTGTATGCCAATAAAAAGTATACGGAATAAACGAAAAGTCACCAAACTGTACAATTCCATATGTACTATAAAATGTCAGACAAACATAATTTCAAGATTGCTGTAAAGAAATATATTTTTGGAATATCTAGAAAAATATTACATACATTCAGGAACTTTGAGTAATATCATCTAGTCGCTTTACACGAATAACAAAGAAAAACTAATATGTTGAGAAAACGCATCATTTCCTTTTACTTTCTTCTATTTTATTTTCTATCGATACGATATTCGCTTCTCTATCGACAAGTACCACAAAGTTAGCTCATATTGAATATAGACTCAACGATAATTTAGTAGGGTATAATAATTCAGGTAGACTGGTAATTTTTCATGACATTTCATGACTTTTTCAGGGTCGAGTGTAATTTCATGACATTTAAGATTTTTCATGACTTTTCAGGTCGGTAGACACCCTGATAGATGAAAAAAATTCGCAAAAAAAGTGTTTTTTTTTTCACGCTGAGACCCCTACCCTCCCCTTAAAGTTTGCATCGTTGGAACGCAGCGAAAGTTCACTAGCCCGATCTTTCTTTTTGCAAGTTCGGCTACGAGAAATAGTCTAATGTTCGTTTTAGCATCGTTATAAGAAATCTGAAGCCCAGATTTGCCGAATGAGATTTTGCACGATTGATGAAGTGTTGTCGTTGCATTCCAACGATGCAAACTTCAACCATCATTGAAGACTTTCAGTCTCAGTTTCAAAAGAAAAGCCTTTGGATGACGATAAAAGTAGAGAAAACAAAAATCGTTGCAAACTTCAACGTCACGAAACAAGAATCAGGTGAGATTTTGTTCCATCAGAGAATCATCCACAGGATCAAATATAGCTTCTCGATCATTGTACCGTCTCAAATTAGCGTTTTGTGTCGAGCCCCCTCGATGTACAAATCCACAAAGTACACACAAAAGGGCCCGGTCCGATGATCTCACCTTCCGCGTGATCTGTGCTCTCCGGGGGGCTGGGGAATTTTGTAGGGGCAGCCTGTGGGATGTTGTCGCTGCTCTCGAAGAGTAGGGACTCCCTCCGATCCCCTGCCCCCCGGGATATCCACCGCCACCGTAAGCGTTAATGGCAGAGGGAAAGCTCGCAGTGGCCGATTGGGATGAAGCGTTGGTAGTGCCAGGATACGGCGAGCTTTGAGGCCTGGATGAGGTGTGGGTACTGGGAGCGGCGGAGTACGGATTCATCTGCGAGGATTGACAGCCCGGGTAGGCTTGTTGGGCGCTGGGTGCTTGGCCGTAAGGGGAAGTCGGCTGAGGAGCTGGGCCAGGATACGCATTCGTCTGACGTTGGTACGGTGAACTTTGCGGGGCATTGTACGACGAGTAGGGAGACGTATGAGCAGGATAAGGGCTCGCTTGATAAGGATTTTGACCCGCGTAGGGAGAAGTCTGAGCAGGGTAGGGAGAACTTTGACCCGGATAGGGAGAATTCTGAGCAGGGTACGGAGAATTCTGAGCAGGATACGGAGAATTCTGACCTGGATAGGGAGAACTTTGGCCCGGATAGGGAGAATTCTGAGCAGGATACGGAGAATTCTGAGCAGGATATGGAGAAGTTTGCTGAGGATACGGCGAAGGATTTACCCCAGATGTTGGACCCGGATAAGGAGCGGATTGCAGCGTTTGAGACTGCGGATACGGGCTTGCCCCGTAACCCCCGTAAGGCTGAGGCATTCCAAAGGAATTGGGCGGATGAGCAAAGCCTACGTTACTACTGTTTGAATATGGCGGAGCACCAGGGGCAGAGGGTGTACCAGGAGGAGCCCCGAAGGACGTCGGTGCCTTTGCTCTTCCCTGGAACTGCGCGACTGGCGGACCCTTTTCCACATCGAATGCACACACAAACAAGAAACATGACTAACCGCTACAACTCGTATCTAAAATTAGCTCGCCGTGCGATTCTTTACAACCTGTAGCAACCGTACAGCAATTTGTCGATGTTTGGCACACTTGAGTCGCCCGGACAATGCGCGTTGTCTTCTTCAATTGAATAATTACTGATCATTTCGCAATAAAACAGTCCAATAATGATTGCAATCTCGCGAGAAATGAGTTTAGTGCAATTACAATGTTGAAGAACGGGAGATACAGTCCCAGGCAAAGGAATAAGATATTCGAAATCCCAAATGGTCAAGCAAAATTAACTGAGACTGGCTATATATTTGGACCGGCAACTTGAGTAGGGTTGAAAGTAGTTTTTGTGATGATTCCACCTGCGTTTCGATGTTTATCTTTATAAGGGCAAAACTCTTGAGAGTTAACGTCGTGCCTTATGACTGTCGCAATGTACGTGCCGCTCAATGGTTTACAGTATTGCTGTACGGTTTGACAAAGATGTATGGGATGATATTAAAGTTTGTATTGTTTACGTGCAAAGAAATTTTTTTTTTTACTAGCTTAAATTCCTCTTTACAGATTTTAGCTACTAACATTTTTAAACTGTTTTTTAAGATGCTTACGGGAAGACCTGCAATTGAAACTGGCCAAAAATATTTGGCATCAAATAAAAATCAGGAAATAAAAATGTTAATGTGAATTTTCGTTGCGCTCCAACTATGCAAACTTCAATACTATTACATGGGGACGTCGACAGAGAAAATGAGCAGAATTTCAGTGCGTTACGATGTATAACACTGCAATTATACCAGGTGAGGCGACAACTATTAGCAGTAGAAATATTTTCCAACTTATCAGACTTAGGAGAAAACTTTTCCTACAGAGGTTGTATAGTTCTAAGGGGATCATCGAGTGGTGGCTACGAGGTTCATCCAGCTGGGGGCACTTGGGAGATTTCAACATTACCTTAATTTTTTAAAATGGGACCACCATTTTTCTTCAGAGTTTGTCAAAAAACTAAAAATGAATTCACACACCAAATTTCGAGATGATCAATCAAGTTTTAATATAAACCGATCAAAACAAGTCAATATGATAAAATTAATATAAATGGATAACATCGATTTAAATCAAATCAATAATCAAGATTAATATCAAATCGATTTAAAATATTTTCAATTTTGTTAAGCTCAGAATCGATTAATAAAACGGTGGGAACATTTATTGTTATAAAAGGTGCTCAAAGTAAAGGCCACCACTTTAGATGCACGCTTGAAACTGATTCGCATGGATTGTATTGTCTTATTAATCGCGCCAGTTTTTACGAACGAACAAACTGTAAACTTAATTTCGTACTGACAGAAGGAAATTCGGCCGTAGTACTTCTCATCAAAGAGAACACATTATTATGGAAATGACAAACTTCTCACTGCTTTCGAAAAGAAGTTAATAGGGTTCTTAGTTGCAGACGATGTAAACAAAGCCTTGGAGCTCACCAGGATTTTGCTTAGTATTAAACTATCGAAACTTCAATTAGAGCCTGTTCGTTAATACAGACGAACGTGATTAATAAGACAATACAATAAATGCGAATCAGATTGCAAGCGTGCATTCAAAATGGTGGTCATCGCTTCGAGCACCTTTTATAAGAGTATTTGCACCGTTTTATGCAATCGATTCTAAGCTCAAAACATTGGAATCTCTTTTTTATCAATTTTTATACTAAATCTCGATCAATCGTCTTGAAACTGGGTGTGTGAACTTAATTGAAGTACTATGACAGAATTCTCAAAAAAAAATATAGTGGTCCCATTAAGGCGAAATATACATTTACAACTATCAAAAAATCGATTTCTTTTTTTTCTCTTTGAACGATAACTATATATTTATAATATTTTCCCAAAGTTTCAAAGCAAAATTCGAAAAATGTGAAACGTTCCAGCGACAACGCTGTGCCTCACCGCTCGGATGCAGAGCGGGCGTAAACTTCAAACGCGTTTTTCTCAAAACAGCGTTATCAAAATTGGCGTGCAGGGTTACCCAAAATCTATTAAGCCGATTGAGTTGAAACTGAGTAGAAATATTCATATTATTGCTACCTTCTACTTGACGAGAAATGTTTCTGACAAAATTAGAAAAAAACGACTTTTTCAATGCACATTTTACAGAAATGTTGCGTGAAATTACGACTTTTTGTTGTAAATGCGTGCCATTCTCTTAAATTTGCAATTTCCTTATTTTAATTACCGTCACATAGAAACTATACATGTTCTAACTGCAAAAATGTTTGAATTTTCTTGCAAATAAAAGTCTACGGGAAGTGTACGGGAAGCTAGACTGCATGTTGAATCGCGACTTCCATGGCAACCTCGCTGTACCACTCTGCCACAGCTCCGCTAATTTGATGATTAATAAATTAAAAAAAAATAGTTTCGTGAACTTAAATATACTATTAAAGTACAGTAGAACCTCGATTACACTAACTAAATGAGGCCGGACAATCGCATATTCGAGAATATATCTCGGAATTCCGAGGAAATCAATTTATATAATATAGATAGTATTAAACATTCTCTTTAGTGATCCAACAACGCTAAATTCTTTATTTGATAGCAATTAACAATGAAGAAAGTTTCGATTTTTATACCACCACTACTTACGCAGTTAAATCACAATAGCGGCTCCAAATAATGATCAATTTTTAGCTGTCGCATAGTAGTTGCGCGTTTCTTAGCTGCTAAGTCTGAAATACGTTTCAAGAACAGCAGCTGGCTGCGACTATTTTCGTGTTGGGTTTCAAACCATTCCAGGGCGATTTCTCATTTATACATACAATGTATACACGATCTGATGAATGAAGTTACATATAGGCAATAATGTATTTTGAAAATATATATAAGTGTTAGGAAACAGCTTTATTAGAGAAAAAAAGGTTAACTGAGAAAAAAAAGACCATCATTGAGCTATGATAATCGAACGTTCGGATATGGCGCTGAGACGTCGGATAATCGAAAATTCGGATAATCGAGGTTGGATAATCCAGGTTCGGATAATCGAGGTTGGGATAATCGAGGTTGAGATAATCGAGGTTGGGATAATCGAGTTTGGGATCATCGAGGTTGGGATAAACAAGGTTGGGATAAACAAGGTTGGGATAATCGAGGTTGGGATAATCGAGGTTGGGATGATCGAGGTTGGGATGATCGAGGTTCTGATAATCGAGGTTCGGATAATCGAGGTTCTATTGTATACCTAAACTTTGATCATTGTACAATAGCATTATTTCTTAGTTTAAATAATCCCTCAATATTGCTTAATGTTTTCCCCATCTAAATATATGTCCTGTCTTAAAAAAAAACAAAGGGGCCCTAGAAATGCCCTAACTTCCACCTGGATAGACCTCGTAGCTACCACTCCATGACTCCCTTTAGACTATGCAACTTTTGTAGGAAAAATTAACAGTTGTTGCCTCACTCAGTTTAGCAAAGGTAAAATGTTCCAGTCTCTTTCATAGGTGACACGCACGAAAAATCTAAAACATTGCGTACCAATTTTTCACACTGCTCTTCC
Organism: Ophion obscuratus; assembly: GCA_964007375.1. NCBI lineage: Eukaryota > Metazoa > Arthropoda > Insecta > Hymenoptera > Ichneumonidae > Ophion > Ophion obscuratus. The sequence goes on along the minus strand of OZ023317.1, from coordinate 28,107,668 downwards.
TCATCCCGACTTGGAATCAAACTCCCATCACAAAGACGACAAAGTTTCCGTTGTTGCAACGCGACAAATATTCTTTCTTACTCGATTGTACCAATTACAATCAAAAATCGCTTTTGAAAATTAAGCTCTTCAATTTGTAACGAGAATCCCGTAAGACGTCAGAATGTCTTTCGTACCAAAAGTCGGGCAAAAATTGGGCCGTTCTATGAAAATTCATTTACGTCGCATTCCAACTACGCAAACTTCAAAATTCTTCCAAGAGCATACGCGACTAGTGCAAAACAAAAGTGTAACTCTTCAATGGGTTAGCGAAAGATCTCAAATAACGAATCGCATTTTAGTCGTCATCACTTCCGTCAGACTTCGATACATCGCTAATTTTTTTCACAAAGTTTCAAAATCAAACGAGGCGCTCCATGTCAATGGGGCTTTGCACCTTGTCAACGAAGCAAATCTCAAAAGTGGAATTATACGATTTATTTACCTGATATCCGTAACTCATTTTGCGGCCTTGACGTTACTTCCTGGTTGCGATTGCCTGTAATGACAAGAGGGAAAAAAAAACTATTTTTAACGTCACGTTGTACGTTTGTCTGCTAATCGGGTACGCTTTGTGTCGCATTGGCGGGCACACAAAGAAGTTTCGTCACTCCCCGCAACAGAAAAGTTTACGTATCGTCCTCGTGACGAACGATAGGGCGATTGAAAAAAACAAACGTGAAATTCGTCACTGACAATAATGAAAGCGCCTTCGAAACGCAATGCGGGATTAAGAATTTTTTTGGAAAATACTATGTCTGGAAAGTACGATAAAAATAGTTACATACCTAATGGAGTTCGAACGAAATAGTTTAGTCCTGGGTGACACGTCACACCTGTGGCTGCTTTCGGCGATTTCGCCCTCTCCCGAAAATAAAAAAAAAAACCCAGTCGACTCGCTCGTCCTCCGGCAACTGATAGTTTCGGGAATTCAAACGCTCAATATAAACCCGGCGTGTATCGAGCTTCTTTGCAGGAATTAGTCACTCTCGTCGAACTGCGTCACAACGTTGCGAAACAGCCGGAATTTTTATCGTAATCGGCTCCTAAGAGTACGCGAGAATGAGCGCGAACCACGATCTTACATACAGGTCGGGAAACTTGCTGGGCCGGGAGTGACTCGGATAATGAGGCAAAGTGTTAGTTCTCGCTTCTGCCACCTGAGGCGCTGCTGCCTAGGGGTGAACCAATCAAAGGCGGCTTCGAACAGCTGGGCAATCGGCGGATTTTTCGGAATAAACAATATTTTAAGGTTGTTGCTTAAAAATATTGGGGTAAATAGATATCAAGGCGTTAGGCCATAGTAACGAGTACAAAAACATGTGCGAATTGAACAATTTTTATTGTATGAAAAAGTGATTCACTAAAAAAATTACACATCTATTTAGTATGAATATCAAGCTGTTAGAATATATATATATATATTTTTATGTACAAAATGGCCGACTACTCGAAACTTCTCGAAACAGCTTTTTTTCAATTGGCGTGACCACGGTCTTACATACAGGTCTGGAAACGACCGTGGTGGGGGTAGGCACCGTTAACGAACCCACGTTTGTTTCCAATTTTCGCCACTACGTGGCATTGCTATCGGCGTGTACGTGTGCGACAAGGACAGAACAGCTTCCGTCCGTCTCTCTCACTCTTCTCGATGATCCGAAATGCACATTACCTTTTTCGTGGGGGGCGAAGGGGGAATAGAGGTAGATGAGAAAGAATTGTGGAATAAGGACGGGGGATTGTGGAAGAGAATAGAAGTGGGGGTTGTAAAAAGGAGAAGATCCTGTATGGCTGGAAGAAGACCAATATAAAAATTTAAAAAATAAATAAAAATACTTACCTTTTTCGAGTGAAATGGATTTTTATTCGAATTTTATTCCGAGTTTCTTTCGATGACGAAAGTAAAAAAATACGCAACACATGGAATGTTGAATATACAAATACATTTATTGGTTCGTCAGTTTATAAAGCCCTGAAACAACGGTCCACCTTCGCCAGCTTTATGAATATTTTTCAAACTACAAATGCTCGTTGACGCAAACAGAGGTTATCGAGAACGTTGTCATAAAAAAATGGAGTAATAAATGGCACGGGGCACGATCTAAGACAAGGCAAGGGGCGAAGGGAGAGATCACAGAAGGCCGTGAGTGGGAGGTACTCGCCGATAGTAGCGACGGCGGTGACGGCGAGCGGAATGAAAAGTGAAGCTCGTAACGGTGCCTCGCGACTCCATTGAAATCTGGCTTCGTTTCTAGACCTGTATGTAAGACCGTGGGCGTGACAAATAACTTCATCAATTTTCACTCGATTTACTTCAAATTTAAAAGTTATGTTCCTTATTGCATTTCGCAGAGAAGTACGTACGGAATTTCTGATTAATCGAGAACTTTTCATTTTATGAGCAGTTTATGAGCAGTTATAACGAAATTTTTCACTGAAAATTCATTTCTTAAGTTCAAATACCTACAACTTTTGAATAAAACAATATTTTTTAAATTCCGTACGTACTTCTCTAGGTATTTTAATGTAGATTGACGAGAATTTTTGTTTTTTATTCTAGATAAAAAATTGCGGATGCTAAATGTCACGCCGCGGAGCGCCTAAACAAAAGACAACAAAAGAAAATATTAGTAGTCGGTCATTTTGTACATCGAAAAAAATATATATATATTTTCTAACAGCTTGATATTCATACTAAGGCCCAGTTCCACATCTCTCGGTTAACCGATTTAATCGGAGTTTAGCCAGCTCAGCGTGGTTCTGATTGGTCCAGTCGCCCTTAAACTTCGGTTAACTCGGTTAACCGGGAGTTGTGGAACCGGGCATAAATAGATGTGTAATGAATTTTAAGAGTGAATCACTGTTTCATACGAAAAAAAAATTGTTAAATTCGCATATGATTTTATACCCGTTACTGTGGCTCAACGCCTTAATAAAAATTGTACTAATCGTTATGGTATATTTTCTGAATATACTGGCAAAGGAGAACGGCGGTTTCCGCGCTTGTTTATTGAACATTAAATTTCAAAGTTTGCATCAATCTCTACTTGTTTGCATTGGTTGTACGAGGCAACGTCATTACCATTTCAGATTCTCGCGTATACCTTCCGCATTTATAAAGAAAGTGACCCAAAAAATGTATATTGTGTGCAAGAGAGTGCACAGAACAATATTACCGAAAAAAATAGACAGGTTACCGATCTAATTAATGAAAATGTATGAAAAATATGCGACCAGTTTACGAAAAAGTGAGGCTTGTTGAAGAGTGTGTATTAAAATGTGGCAACGTCGGAACTATGGGAATAGCAGAACCAATCGAGAACCTAGCGCGCCAATTTCAAATACGTTGAAGTCATATGCGACTAAGGGGAACTTATGCATTTATTTATTATGATGAATTCCCCTTTTTCTAGCTTCGGTGAGCATAGTGCGATGGATATGGGCACGAGCACTGATAAATCTTCTTTTCCATCGGGAACTTTGCGGCGGACTAATATTTTTTTATGAATCATTTGTTGCCTCCTTGTGCTGTGACGTAACCTGTGAAAACGCCGACCGGCACGAAACGCGCCTAACACAGCTGCGACCTGTGACAGTCACTGGTGTTAACCTCATAAGCTCGAATTATGTCAGAACCGTTCGCCGTTGCCAAAAATCGTGTCTATTTGAATAAGATTTTTAAACATCCACATTTAATTTTCTGATGATCTTAACTCCTTCAAATTACCATACATGTAAATGATAATTACGATTATCTACCGTACGTTTGAAAATATTCGCGATTTTCAGTTGTACACGTCATTAATATTTTGCTACAATAAGTTGGCACTGGTGACATCACACAATGTATTAGCATAGGAACTTCGTTACTCCCCCCACCCTTCAAAAAATATTTAGCAACAACGTTAAGGAGTTTCGGGACAGCTTATCTTTAGGGGCAATCAGGGGGGAAATCCTATTGTTCTCCCGCAGAGCGCCAACTTCTGCACACCAATATTTATTTCGAAAATGACAATGACTTTCGAAAAAAAAATCGAAAATTAACAATATATTAGAACTCTTACATGCTGAAAACGAGAAATCTATGAAAGCAACAATACTGTATTGAAATTCTTCAGTATTACAATAAACAAAATATATAACTGCTCTTTAAATGTGTGTTTTACCGGATATATAACCGCGCCACGGCGCTTTGTGGTATTCAAATTCACGTGCCATTTAACACTCATGCGACATTGCCACACTTTGCCTCTACGTTTCGTAGGTGGGGGAAAAACTCATCATTTTCATTTACAAAAATATCAATAATTAATAAATTCTGTAGAACGATAATTTAATTTTTGGGTGACATCATTTTCATAATGTGCTGAGTGGTTTGGTAGTTTCTAACATTTTTAACATTTTTTTACACTATTTTGTGCATAAAACTGCCATTTAGTAATGTGCGTAGGCATCCCCCTATGTGAAAAAGTGTTTTTTTTTCACTTTTAATTTTTATGTGAGCATTGAGAAGAATAAAGCCTATCTTGTCCATCGAAAACCATATATAGGGTGTCTCAAAATGACCTGACATTTAAAGTTATTAACAAAACGTATTATTTATTTGAAAGGAACGAATATTTTTATTTTAATATAAGGTACAAACATGGAGGTTATGTATGGAACACAATATCCGGTAAATGGCCGCCTCATCGTTGCTTGCGAACGTTCACGCTTTTGACGAAATTTTCAATAATATTTTGGCATAATTGCGGACTAATTTCATTAAAGCGTTATACGCAGTTGCAAGGCCAAAAAAGTGGTTTTTTCACGACTTTTTTCTTTAAAAGGATTTTATTTGGGCAAAACGAAAAGTATTAGGCAGTATAGTGGCACGTTTTAGTTTTAGATTGGCATTTTTTATTTTCAAAAGTATTCATTAACATTGCTCCTGTAGGATGTCTCCTGGAGGTCCCCGAAAAAAAGTGTCCGGCGGGGAGCAAAGTATCTCCGGTTTGGATTATCTAAAATGAAAAAACCAAAAAGATTCTTATAGGGGATAGATGAATCTAGGTATTGATCGAAGGAATAGTCGAAATTTGAATTTTTGAGAAAATGGTGGCTCCGGAAAGAAACAATTTCGATTTTCGACCAAATTTTTTTCGTTAATTCGTTGAAAATAATATAAATAATTATCGGAAATCTTATTCCTTCGATCAATACCTAAAGAATATATCTGACAAGGTTGTGTTACAATTGCAAAGCGATCGGTTGAGCCGTTTTTTAGACATCGTGCTCACCGACTTTGTAAACACCGTTTTGTGAAAAACGCGTTTCAAGTTTCGCGCGCTTACTCTGTAGCGCTCCGAGCGTCTTTTCAAATATGTGTGTATTTCCGAGCATATTCGCTGGATCGATTTGAAATTTTCATTTTCATTTGCTTTATTTAGTTCTACCTTTCTCCGTGGCGCTAATAGGTCACTGACAATACTCTTATTGCGCAGGCGCGAGGCCGGCAGGCGTACTTAACCACCCCGACGCCGAATATGACTATTTTGGCGTTTGGAGTTTAAGGGCAGATATACGCCTAGATGGTCGAGGTCGAGGATTTAGAAGCTATGAACATTCCGTCGACCGTAGAAGACCTACACTATCGGCCTGGTATCGTCGATTCCATGTAAGTTGACAAATTGCATGATTTATTCATTCCCAAATTTTCAATCGCGTTTTTCTCAAAACCACGTTTTTCAAATCGGTACCCAAAATTTCTCGAAAACCAATGAAGACTTGAGGTTTTTTGTGGTTATTCTATACACCATTATCTAGTACTTGTCATAGAATTTTTTTTCCATTACTTAGTTTTTATTTAAAAATCACTATTTATGTTCAAACGTCCGCCATTTTGTCATAAATCGATATTTTCAAAATCGGCTATGACAAGTACTAGATTATACTATCTAATTTAATAATCTTTTTGGTTTTTTTTCCAGATGATTTTTGAAGAAACGCCAGTGGGTACCATATACGCAGATTTTTTTACGACGTTCCAAGGATCATACAATATCCTTGTATATTTTTGATATGTTTAAATGAAGAAAATTAAACATATTTTCGAATGCATGGACTTTTAGATAATTAAAACCCCAATCCGAAATTTCGAATAGTTTTCCTTGAAAAATTCACGAAAATTACCTTTTTTCCGGCTCCTAGGTGTATATCTCTCCTTAAGCCGCGGTGCGGAATTGATTAAATTACCGAAATTACTCATACTCGTGCGCTAATGCCGTGTGTTGTGCACGGTTGTAGCTTAGGGTACCCACGTAATCCTGAAAAGGTGCATTTTTCACCATAATAGCCGATCTTCGTATCGAGGCTATGGAAAGGTTTGAATTATACATGTGCGTGTGTGTGTATATACATATCCCCTGCGCGCGCGCATCCGGATGTTCGATACCAACTAGCGCTGCAAGTGACAGAGTAGGACACTACAAACAGAGGATATTTTGCGTAGCGAAAGTTCTGAAAGATGCCAGCCCCCTGGTCCAGACGTGACAGCCCTTCCAACCTGTATTTAAGTCCATGGCGCGAACGTATTGAAAATCTCTAGCGTCGATATTTCCAAGACCGCAGGCTTGCAATACCGAAAGTAAGTATAAAGTTCGGCGACAATTTGCGAGCGGAAGATACCGTCGTTGGTAGGAACGCTTGCGTTATTATCGACCAAAGCAGCGAGCTAGCTTGGCCTTTCCTCCGTAGAGCGGCGCTGGGACGATCCCGGCGCACTCGCTTCCCCGAGAGGGCGCCACGCGTACGCTCCAGTGCGGGAGAACATGGTCTTCGACGCGTACGAAGTGTTCGATAACAGAAACTTCGAGCTGTCAATGAAAAAAATCAACGCCCAAAAAACCACCTGGTCTCGAAGAATCAAAAACAACTTGAGAGCGTTCGGTCTCTCAAGTACGGATTGTCCAGTTCGAAAATAGAAACACCCATACACACACAGTTCGCGCAATTTTTTTGCAACACTACGCCGTTCGATGCCTTTCGTAACCGTGAGCCAATGAAAACACTCGCACAAATGTATTTTCATTGCTCGTCGATTGTTGTGGTGCGAACTGAGGTGCTCGTTGATCAGTTCGCTGTTAAAAATCGAACAAACGCGATTACGAATATCGCGTGAAGCCCCGGCGTGAATTCACAGCGGAGTATAGATTTTCTCCTCTATCTCGTGTTCGTCTTGTCTATGGACGAAAAGGAGAGTCCCGAGAGGCTTCTGCTACCGCGCATGCGAACTATAATAGTTGCCTTATTTTTCTTCCCTTTTTTTTATTCTTATTTCTTTTTTCATACCCCGTGTTACTTCCATCTGTCATGGATTCCGATAATCGTACGGGAGCGCAAGTACGCGTAAACCTGCGATTTGCAACGTGAACGGACGACAACAAAAAAATAACCCAACCGTCGTTCAAACGTGGTTGACGCACGAGTTTTTTTCGTTCCTTTTTTTCGTCGTTTCAATTGATCATCGACAGAAGAAAATCGGGATAATATGTGGTAGAAAAAAAGTGTGTTGTCGACGCACGAGGTCAGTAGAGTGTGCGTGCAGCCGTCGAGAGGAAATACGAATTGTAATTCAAAAGGAGAATAACTTTGTTGTTCGCGTATATGAGGAAAATGAGCAGCGGTGGCAGAGGACCTCCTAACAATCGGAGGAAAGAAATTGTAAGTACACATAATACACGTATATGTTGATGCAAATAGACGATTGATATGATGAACATCGCGTTGAAGTTTGCATCGTTAAAATGCAAGGGTTTTAAATATTTTGTGTCTTTATTTTTATCACTATCCAAAGGGTTTTTTTTTTCGAAAAATTAGGTTAAATATTTATGATACGAAATGGTTTTGAAGTTTGCGTCGTTGGAACGCAACGAAATTTTTTTTAGTATATTTTTATTTTATTATTTTTATTATTCTGTAAAATAATCAAAATACGAGAATAAAAACATAAAAAAAAGAATGTTCGTTTCCTCATTTTTTTCTTGTAAAATAAAAGAAAATTAGAGAATGACAATATTTATTAAAAAATCGTTGCGTTCCAACGATGCAAACTTCAAAACCATTGATAAGAATTCGTAAAAACGTTCGAGCGATTGTCAAAGCCAAGTTTGGGGAAAAAAGTCACGCTATCGAAGGGAATAAATTTTCGTTGCATTCCAACGATCCAAACTTCAACGTCATTAAGGGGTTAGTCTCGTTGGGCGAAAAATCATTTGGACATTTATTTGCATGTACATCAACAAAGTCTCGTACCAAATTTTATGAACAAATATCGATGATCGAACAAGTTATAAACAATCGCGTGAAGGACTTTTGAACGTGAGGGGCTCAACGGTGTACATGACTTTGGCCACCCGGTTTATCTCAGAGAAAAAGAACGAGTTTTTTCTTAAAATAGATAACATCGGCTAAGACTTGACCGAGATTTTTTTCGTTATCGTGTTTCTATCATCGAAAAAGTAGTTTGCATTTTTTTCTCCATTTTTCGAGGAGAAATGACGTTATTGTCAATAACTAATTAAAAAAGAGATTTAAGATGAAAAACGTCGGTCAAGACTAAACTACTATTACACTAAATAAGTGTACCACATTTCAAGTCAATCGGTTCATTAGATGTCGAGAAATCGTGTACACCGTTTTTAAAAACAGTTTCGAGAAAAACGCGTTCACCGTTTCACCAGCTATCGTTGTAATGATAAGTTTACCTTAAATCTGCGATTCCTGCACCATATGTTCGAACTTCCTCTTCAGTTTGAGTTGCCCCAAGCGAATATTGATTTTTTGAAAATTTCCCAGTAGCCTAACCCCTTGATAAACATTTCAATAAGAAACATTTCAATAAGAAACATTTCATAAATAGTTCAAATTTCAAGTCAATCGGATAATTGCTCTTTGAGTTACAATGTCGGTAAATTTGAAAAATCTCATTCCGAGAAAATCGCCTTTAAATATTTAATTATCGATTTTTGCAAGATAAAATGATTAGAGATACGGCTTTGAAATTTTTATAGGATATTCTTGAAAGTATAAACTGTCGAAAAAGGCGAAAAAAATCGGTTTTTCGAAAGTGTCACACTGGTATAGCCCCTTAAAATTGCCAGCAGGTCTTTTTTCAGCATTTACCTTCGTTATCAATAAGGTATGCATACAAAAGGGCTTGAGACGTCTGAAATTTCGAAAAATTCCGTGACTATGTCAAATGGAAGAATTGTTCCATATGCGGAAAAAAAATTTTGTAACGGTTTTTTTTTCTACTTTCCTTTCTTCACTATTTTTATTGTTATTCACAATTATTCTCGATATATTTAGGTTGTAGGTCTTCAATGAGGATAACGAAAAAAGTTTGCCCAAATTTGTTCTGCCAAAGACCATTGACAATTAGAAAAAAGTTATTTTTGTTGCGTTTCATCGATGCAAACTTCAATGTCATAAAAAAAAAAAAACAATCGAAATATTCACGCAACCGATTGACGTATAGTCTTCGACGATCATCGTGCCGGTTTATCTCGCAACAAAATCGATATTTTACGAAGAGGACCGTCCCGGCTATTCTTCGCTGAATGGTTGTTCCGCTGGACCGGGGAATCATTCGGGGCGACCGTTCCGCTTGGGATTTCCGGCATATTTTTTTTTTCTCCTCTGTCAATGTAAACAGTGAAATATGTTTCGGCGACTTTCGAGCGGGCTCGCGCGTCCTTCGAAAAACGATTTTCCATACGATTAATCCCGCCGTTCGGAATTTATATTTTACGCTCGACATTGCCAGAGTGGAAACGTTTGATCTTTTTTTTTTTGTATCGCGGACACTGGTGTCGCGTTTTTTTTGCATACGAACGTTTTTCCATTGCACTGTAGCAAAAAACATAAATATTCGGGAAAAATGACGCGGAGGCGGCGTTTCGAAAATCGTCGGGGTTTTTTTGAGGTTAGAAAGCATCGGTCTCCGTAAATAAATGAATAACGCGACAAAAGCGTTGGCGGAGGGGGCGGCCGAAATTCCCGAAGGCATAAGTAACATTTTAAACAATATCGCATTTTAATCGTTCTCACATAATGAGGGACGAAATATTTACGTTTAGCGGCTCATGGGAATTTACATCTGCGCCTCTTCACCGAGAATGAGCGCGTGGTCAACGTAACCTCACAAATCTTCAAACAGGGTTTTCTCCTAAATGGTGAAGTTTTTTCGGAAAAACCAAAGTATCAGGCCCTGTAGAATTCACTGACGCAGAGCTCGACGATTTTCTTTTTCCCTAAATATTACTCGTCTCGGAGAAATATGTGTTCGACAATTACGGCTCTTTCTCACGACGTTGAAGTTTGCATCGTCGAAATGCATCAATTGTTTTTTCTTCATTTTTTATTTCTTTATTTTTATCATTATTCAAAGCCTTTTTGCACATTGAGGTGCAGTCAATTCTAATAAAAATACGTAAAAAAAAATTCGAGCGATTTTCACAGCCAAAATTGGCCAAAAATATTTGAGCAATTTAAAAGAATGCATTGTCGTTGCGCTCCAACGAGAATTTCTCTTGGACTCGTACGTCACGTGGTACAGTTTCTACTTCTCCTCACGTGCATGTACGCGGTCAACATAACCTCCCAAATCGTCAAACGGAGTTTTATCCTAGATGGTGAAGTTTTTTCGGAAAAATTAAAGTATCAGGGCCTGTAGAATTTGCTGAAACAGAGCTTGACGATTTTCTTTTGCCTTGAATATTATTCGTCTCTGAGAAATTTGTGTTCGAAAATTAGCACTATTTCTCTTGGACTCGTACGTCACGTGGGACAGTTTCCACTTCGTGTCAAGTGCATGTACGCGATCAACATAACCTCCCAAATCTTCTGGACGGTTAAGGCGTTAGTCTACTGTGACGACCCAAAAATCAATATTATTAAAGAAATAATCAATTTCGAAGGAATAAATAAGATTTTTAAATCGTTTGGACATTTATTTGTATGTACATTAACAAAGTTGTGTGCCAAATTTCATAAAAAAGATTAATAATTAAGAAGTTATAAACAATTTCCTGGAGGACTTTTGAACGTGAGGGGCTCAACGGTGTACCCGATTTTGGAGACCCGCTTGATCTGAAACAAACAAAAAACGAGTATTGTCTTAAGGAGGTACGGTGATGACCACGCTAGTAAACTAAGAGTCTATTTTTCGCCATAATACCGCTACGTTTTAGACATATGTGTGTGGCCTATATTTCGAGAAATATTTTTTAAGTATTGAATTTCAGGCTACTTATTATTTTTATAATATGAAAATAAACGTAATAATCTACTACTTGACTTCAGTAGTACGCCATATCGTCGACGTTTAGCATCGTTGCATTTTCGATAGCTGTCATCGGTCCCACGCGCTCGGCTTATTATTTTTGGTAGCCGGTAAACATGGAGAATGAAAATAAGTACTGTAGAAGTTTATCAAGAGAGTAACAGGATTGTACCTGAAGTCCAGTTTAGAGACAATGGTAGATTCTGTCGGACAAGAATTAGAGAGTGAAAAGATGATATTGCGAATGCAAATGAAAAACGTCGCGTTGACGTTAACCTCAATATCCAATGTAAAATCTGTCCGAAGTCAAAACATATTTCATCGATTGTTATGTTATTTTTCCCTTTCCTAATTTTCACAATATTTGCAGATATAAAAACGAACGTTCATTTTATATGACGGTTTGTCCATGCTGAATTTACATATAAATGCGTTGTATGCATGTCGCCAGAAAGATTGAGATGCCTTAGCTATACATAAAAGAACTTTGAGTAAATATCGACGAAAGGCCTTTTATAATCGATTAAAAAACGTACGGCTTCACACAACCATATTTTTAATTCGCGTTGAAAATATCCGATAGAAGATTCAAATTTGCGCGGGTATCCGGCGTTGCCACACTTCGAGCAAGATGGCTGCGGTTACGTCACGAGACGTCTCTCTCGCCGAATACGTCGGTTTTTCGCGACTTTATTTCTAAATTTATTGCTTATTTCTGCGGTGAGCTTTCCAATTCAAGTTGCCTTATTGATCACAACGAACCAACGAACGCAACCGTCAGTTTTTTTTACGCGTGTCTTGGCTCCAAGTAGCACAAAAAAATCGATATATGAGAGGACAGGCACATTTTGTCGTCTACGTGTGACTAATTGACCAACTTTAACAATTAATAACTCGGAAACTGTACGGTAAATCTCGTGGAAACTCCGCATACGCATGGACGAAGCTCTCGACAATGTTATTAAAAAAAAAATCGGGCTTTTATCTTGGACTCGCTCCAATCACCGTACCTCCTTAACATAGATAATACCGGCTAAGACTTGGCCGAGCTTTTTTTTGTTATCGTGATTCAATGATAAAAAAAACATTGAATTTTTTTCGCTATTTTTCGCGAAAAAATGACATTATGGTTAATAACTAATGAAAAAAAATTGATAAGAATAAAAACGTCGTTCAACACTAAACCACAATTACACTGAATTAGTGTACCAAATTTCAAGTCAATACGTTGATTAGATCTCGAGAAATCGAGTACACCATTTTGAAAAACATAGTTTCGCGAAAAAAAATTGCGGATTTACATGATTTTTTTTTCAAGGAAAGACTTCTTCACGATTTTTGAGACTTAGGGTATATTTTATTACTACTTTTAGCTATTACATGGTATTTTTGTTTCCATTAATCTTCAAAAATAGTTGAGGTATGGCACGGTTTTCTAAACGGGTTGCGGCGGATGTCAGACGGCGTGACGCGTAGCGTCAGCGGGATTAATCTGAAAAAAAAGCAACGAAAATTTTTCCTTCATCAACACCCATACGCAGAATAAAAGTACACGCTTTGAAACAAAAATATTGAAATTCCCGAAAAATGGCTACATTCTGACATGAAAAAGTACGTTTTTTTTTTCAATTTTCAAAAACATTTCGGGTCATGATTTAGTCAATAAGGTTAGAAATATTTATACCAAACTTCATCAGAATCGGTTAATTAGTGTTTTAGCTATACGTGACGTGAGTTTTAAGAATGCAGTTTAGAAGACAGTGTCATACGTCCGCTATTTCTTGAGATTAATAAAAATAAAAAGACCGCTCGGAAGGTTTTACAACAGTGTGCGTAATTGGTTATGTGCTACCGGTACACTTTGCGACGTTAAAAATATGAACTTGTCTCGAAAAGATGAAGTTAAAGGATTCGACGTGGAGCAAAGATGCGGTATGGGTCGCGATGATGAATAAAGGATTTCAAGTTCTGGGAGGTTTTGATAAAACAATCAAATGATAAACTTTGCCTTGCAGACTTGTTTGGGTCTCAAGATAAGGGATTATCGCTTGGCGAAGACCCTGCGTTCTTTTTCTGTTCGAGTGTTCTGGACATGGGCGTAGCTGGGGGGATGGGGGGGCAAGGCTGGGCACTGCAACCCTACAAAACTCATTGCCCACCCTAGAAAAATCGACAATATTGAAGAAATATTAAATTAATTAGTATTAAAGAAACACATTTGAAAAGAGTTCTGCTCTGACGTGCACAAACTGATTCAGGTAGCATTAGCGCTCTCAATGAGCTCCGCCAGCTGCAAAAGGAGTTTCTCGGTAATGCGGTGAATAAAAACCTGGTTATAAACAACTACGCTCAAAAATCGTTTCTCCAATACGTCTTTGCTGCACACAGAAAATGAAATAGTGAAAAATATAATTACCTTTGAGGCAGTCTTGAACCGATTCAGTGAAAAACAGAAAACTGAAACTTAATTAACACATTAAAATTAACAAGACAATATCACTATGATTAAAATTAGGAAAAAAAAACTAACACATAATCTACACAAATCATTATAACACATTTATAACTTGTTTATAACACAAAGCACAATTATACAATATCTTGTAAACTCGGTCTATAGAATTTGTATCTCATAATTTATGGAACAAATTAAAATTCTGAAGAGGATCCGAATCGAGGATCGAAACGTAACAGAAAAACCTTTTTTTCCATCACGACCTTGGAAACTTTCATTGGCCGAATCGAAGCCGATTCCTCAACAACACGTATTAACAAGACAATGTCTATGTTTGTCACTATGTTTTTTTTATATTTTGTATTGCTTAATGTTGTGAGTGTAATAAATATTATATTTTGTTGGTTTCGTTATTTCTTTTATTTTAATATCAACTATTCTATAGTCAACGATCACTTTTTATTTCAAATTTAGCTGCATCGTCAGATTTTCAACTTTACTGCAGAGTTGAGAAAGGCGCCACTTTGTATGATGAGAGTGAACGAACTTCATTATTACGAGGCATCGTTTATGTACCTCTCATTAAATTGCTTCGTTACTTCCAGAATTTGTCAATTCTACCAAAAAGTTAGTTGATTTGTAATCGGATTACCGAAATCGAAACCTTGCGGTGGCTGATCAGCTGGTCGGCTGCCCCCCCCCCCCCCCCCTCTAGAAAAACTCCTTAGCTACGCCAATGGTTCTTGAGACCTTTCGGGACTAAGCCCAATTTGAAGCTCCAAAGAAAACCTCACTTTTCTCTTGATAAACAGCATGTTGAAGCGCGGTCGGACTCTACTGCTAAAAAAGTACTGCTAAAGGCTCTACTGCTTAAAGCTCCACTGCTAAAAGGCTGCACTGCTAAAAGGCTCCACTGCTAAAAGCTGTACTGCTAAAACTGGACTGCTAAAACTAGCTTCTGACAAAGGGCTCATATAAGTCCCGCTGATGGAGGTTCTACTGTACTTTTCGCGGTTTTTTTAAACGAATTTTTGGGATTATTCTTTGAAAACTTGCTATCGGCGTCATTGTGCTTCACTCGGCGGGATGCGCCCGTAGACACCACATTTGTACTTCTGTGACGTCAGAAACGTCAACAGTTAGGAATACCTATCGCGAAAGTTTACCTTAGGGCTGCATTATTGACGAAAAATCATAAAATGTTCGATATGTCGATACATGTTTGTTTGGGTTTGTTTGGGTTTTTGCGTTTTAGCAGTTGAGACTCTTCAGCAGTGCTGCTTTTAGCACTAGAGTCTATTTAGCAGTCCAGTTTTAGCACTAGAGCCCATTTAGCACTAGAGCTCTTAGGAGTACAATTTTAACAGTAGATCTTTAAGCAGTACATTTTAGCAGTAGAGCCCTAGTACCTGCTGAAGCCATTGTTATTAAACAAATAGCTCATCCAATGAAAAGATGCGATCGTGAAACGAAAATTACTACTGATTGAACGCTAACTGTGCAAATTCAAGTCAATAATGTGACAGTCAATCAAAATCAATCCCACCGTGTCAAGATATGTTTCGAGATAATCGCGTTCAAAGGTTTGGTACATCGCGGAAACCCCGACGCGCACACTGTACCACAAAAATAGGTGTAACTTCGTCAATTTTTCGAATTTCAGGGTCCGTTTGGTCTTAAAATATTCTTGAAAGTTCACTCTATAACAATATGCAAAAAAAATTAAAACACCCCTATTTTCGAGGGTGCGTTTCATCCCTTAAAAATCGATTTCCGCAGATATAAAAAAATACGTTTCACCTATTTTTACCCAGTCTACAAGCATGCCAAATTTAATCGAAATCGGAGAGATCGAACTCGCAACATTTCCTTGTCAGTGGTTGTTCACAATTTCCAACAAGATAAGAGAAAGCGAGAAATAGAAATACACTGTGCGCACTTAGTCGTGACGTGACAGCCTCAAGCGACGATCGAGTGTTCGTAATTTTCACGAACCCCTTAAGTTTTTTTTCTCAAAAACCAAAGCATCGGGCACCGTAGAATTCGCTGACGCAGAGCTTGACTACTTCTTTTGCCCAAAATGTCGCTCTTTGGGAAATCTCTGCTCGAAAATTTCCGCTATCTCTCTCGCCCGCCTGCGTCACGTGATAACGTCTTCCACTTCGTCCTGACATTTACATATAAATCCAATCGATATTTGTAACCACATATCCGCAATCTCCGTAAATATCCCCGAACGAGGGACGCTCGACTTTCGAACGAAAATTCTTTTTTACATTTTTTTATTATTTCACGAAATCTTTCTTTGCAAATAAAAATTCTAGATCTCTGAATAAGCGATTTAAAAAATGATTGAGGGTTTTTCGCAACGAGATTTGTCAAAATAAATTCGAGTAATCGAAAAATAATAATTTTCGTTGCATTCCAACGATGGAAGCTTCACATGAAACTCTCACCATATGGAACATACATGCAAAAGTCGTTTTTGACTGCCAATCGCAGGGAACTTGAACTCCATTCCCTTTTTTCAACTAATTAACAGGTGTGGTTTAATTTTGTTACCTCCATGACTCATCAACCCTATTCTCAAGGCAGGGCGCCCGGGCTGGCCCGTCACACTTCACGATAGCCTCGGAAAAACACACACGAAACGAGAGGAGAAAAAAAATGATTTCCTGCTACGAAGGGCGAGAGGCGTGCGGGGGCAGGTAGATCGCGTTAATGGAGTTGCCGTAACACTCCGTTAGAATGTACCTCGCGTTATACGAACGAGAATACATTACGTTGTAGTCAGCGACACACACACGAGGAGGAAAAAGGGGCCACGTACGATCGTCGCCGCGTGAGTCTCGTCCTGTACGATTTGTAAAGAGAAAAACGCTAGCGCGATCTTATCAGCAACAAGTATCGCTTACATCGTAACGTGTAAACGCCGATAAAAGTATTACACGTTTATTTTCTGCCCTTCAGTCATTAAAAGTCCCAACGGGCTCGTATGGCCGCTTATGGACAATCCTTATCGAATATCAGATGCTCTCGTAACTGCCCGCGTACTTCAGAATGAAAATTGTATTTGTTCATTCATATTTTTATCGTCTTTTTATGATTTTGCCTTGCTTTATCAGTTGTATCGATTTGGGATTTTTATTATCAGGTAGGTGGAACGATTGTTATTATTTCATCATCATTATTATTATCGTATTATTAATTTGTTATTATCGTTATTATTATTACGTGATTATTATCTGTTTACGATTCTGATTTATTTTGCTGATCAGCTAACATCGGTTTATGATTTTTATCATTAGTTAGGTGGATCAATTGTTATTTTATCATTATTATTATTTTATTTTATCAATTTTGGTTTAGAAACTTATTGAGAAATTGTAGATTAGAAAATCGGGATAATATAGAAATGTTGATGATATAGAAATAATTATTTTATCACTGTGTCATTCATTACTATTATTACTATCACTTTATTTATATATTTGTATTATTTTTTATTACCACGTTTTTTCATTAACTCGCTTTCTTGTCTGTCTTGTTCGGTACAAATATTACTATCGATTTTAAACTAACTTCCGGATGAGGTAGATATTTAAAACTCTGAACGTAGCTCAGGTCTGGATGACAGACAAACAAGCAGATAGGCAAGTCTACACAGAGAGAGAAAAAGAGTAATAAAATTGTGAAAACAAATAAATAAAGAAATAAAAATGATAATTTAATGGGAGAGAAAAAAATTAAAACATAATAATATTAATAGTGAATAGTGCATTAGTGACAATTTCTACGATGGTCAAGGAGACAGCCCCCCAACGCAAGCGTCGCCTCGAGAAGGAGAAACAAAATTTCTCACACACAAGACTAAATGCAGAAGTAAAAATTATTTTAAAAAAAATGAAGCACGTTTTCAAAACGGACTGAAAAGTATAAAATAATATCCCCTAGCCCCATACAGATTTCCAACCCAATACAGATTCCTAACCCCATACAGATTGTCCTGAAAATTTGTGATTGTGAATTTTTAATAGCTATGAAAATGTAAGATTTAAATCGAAAAACGTGGGGCACTTGCAATAGATAATTGATGCATGAATAATTCACATATGTCACTAGCAATTTTATTGCACGGCAAATGACATTAACTGTGGGGTGAGTTTTCTCAACGACAGCTACTCCCTACACTGCTTACTCTTATCTATTGTATGCGCCCACGCTTTTTCGTTTTAAATCTGACAAGTATTTGCATAGCTGTTAAAAATGCACAATAACAAATTTTCAGGACAATCTGTATGGGGTTAGGTATCTGTATTGGGTTATAAATCTGTATGGGGCTAGGAGAAATTATTTTAAACTTCCAAGTCCGTTTTACAAACGTAGTTGAACATTTTGTAAAAATTTAAATAATTTTTTTGAATCCACGTTGCTTATCAGTTAAATCGATTTATGATTTTCATTATTATTTTATGAATATTATTCATTTATTACATATTAGCGGTTATTTTGTTATTTATTTCATAATCATAAGTCTATCATTTTCGTCATTTTTTTCGTTCATCGATTATCGATCATCTGTTATTTTAGGTTTTAGAAAATAATAAATAAATAATTATTTTCGCAAACAAACTCAATGTTATTATTATTATTATTATTATTATTACTATTATTTACAGAGCAAAATCCCGGGAGCAATGTCTATTTGACATAATTCCAAAGATTATTTTCTATTCAGAATCAATGTTCATCGTGTTATTTATTTCGTCGATACAAATTCCAATTCTGTATCCGATCGCGTGACATACAAGAGTCTCAGCGAAACTAACTTTTAGCCGGGATTGTAGAGCCAACGTGCACACGATTAATCGAATTTATTTGACAAACTGTCGACTTTAACTTTGCGAATGACTTCTCGCGACGTCAAAGTTACTTTCGAGTTGCTCGGCTCGTTCGGAGTCTTTGCCCACTCCGAAAGTAGCGTTCACAGTTAAAGACACGCCGATCCTGCAAATTTACTACGTGTGCAGTGTAAATTCGCAACGAAAAGAGAAAACGAAAATTAGAGCGATTAAAATTGAGAGTAGACATTATCAATTAATTCGCCATTTGGGCAAATATTTGTTGCGGCACTCGTTGCCGGAAGTATCTTCCTTGCAGATACTCGAGGAGCGAACTAAATCACCCGATGTATAACATACTTAGAAGCCAATTTATAATCCTGTAGGCGAGAAAGAAACCCTTCCGGAACCGTTTGACTTTCCCGAAGCTTTCTCCGTGTATATAAGGATACAACGGTGTACAAAATGTTCTGTGTTGAACACTCTGTTACATATGTGTCATACGGAAATTAAAAAAGTCCGTGCTGACAATTAGAAACGACCGTGCTTAGGGGCGAAATCCTTTTAGGCAACTGAAAATAAGCGAATTTCCAAGATTCTTTTTTGTCGAAACTATTTATTCTGCATTATTGAAATTTGACGTACATTAGAGTGGCCCAAGTTTGAGCTCTATTTTTTTTCCTTTTTCTCACCATCCAATTATCGTCTTTAAAGAACAAAAAAAAATTGTCGCGAAATCTGCGAGCTGTCAAAAAATATTTAGAGGTCGCTCAAGAGCTTCGAAATTTTCAATTTTCGCTAGTTATTTTTGCTCGTCTCACGCTTTCTAAAATGTTCAAAACCATTAATCGTTTTTCTGTAGAAACAGATTTTTCAAAGTTACCTCACACTACTAACCCAATAATTATAATCTTTGTTCTCATAAAATAATTCGTCAAAGCTCTTGTCCGTGAACAAAATGTAGGTTAGAAGTGTACGGTGAATTTAAAAGAACCGTTTCTAAAGAAAAAAGCATTAATTGTTTTGAAAAATTTTCAAAGCGTTAAATTTAAGAGTGGGAAGAGAAAAAATCGCTTCAATTGGACATTTCAAAGCTCTTGAGCGACCACTAAATATTCGTTGGCCGGATAGGGCTTTCGCGAGCCTAATTAAAAAATTATAAAGCGTAAAATTCATGGGTGAAAACTGAATGTAGTAGTAGTTTTATTTGCATGACCTTCTCAGTCTTTTACAAAGGTGTTACAATTCCGCTTTTCTTTTTACTTAGCCGCAGTTCTTCGCTATTCCTCGCATTCACCTTCATATTTATTTCCGTCCTTACATATTGTTTCTATTTCTCTAAAGTATTTACATAGGTTTATATCCACTTCGCCTCTTATTGTTCTAATTAAGGAGGTACGGTGATTGGAGCGAGTCCAAGATAAAAGCCCGATTTTTTAAAATAACATTGTCGAGAGCTTTGTCCATGCGTATGCGGAGTTTCCGCGAGATTTACCGTACAGTTTCCGAGTTATTAATTGTTAAAGTTGGTCAATTAGTCACACGTAGACGACAAAATGTGCCTGTCCTCTCATATATCGATTTTTTTGTGCTACTTGGAGCCAAGACACGCGTAAAAAAAACTGACGGTTGCGTTCGTTGGTTCGTTGTGATCAATAAGGCAACTTGAATTGGAAAGCTCACCGCAGAAATAAGCAATAAATTTAGAAATAAAGTCGCGAAAAACCGAAGTATTCGGCGAGAGAGACGTCTCGTGACGTAACCGCAGCCATCTTGCTCGAAGTGTGGCAACGCCGGATACCCGCGCAAATTTGATTCTTCTATCGGATATTTTCAACGCGAATTAAAAATATGGTTGTGTGAAGCCGTACGTTTTTTCATCGATTATAAAAGGCCTTTCGTCGATATTTACTCAAAGTTCTTTTATGTATAGCTAAGGCATCTCAATCTTTCCGGCGACATGCATACAACGCATTTATATGTAAATTCAGCATGGAAAAACCGTCATATAAAATGAACGTTCGTTTTTATATCTGCAAATATTGTGAAAATTAGGAAAGAGAAAAATAACATAACAATCGATGAAATATGTTTTGACTTCGGACAGATTGGACATTGGATATTGAGGTTAACGTCAACGCGACGTTTTTCATTTGCATTCGCAATATCATCTTTTCACTCTCTAGTTCTTGTCCGACAGAATCTACCTTTGTCTCTAAACTGGACTTCAGGTACAATCCTGTTACTCTCTTGATAAACTTCTACAGTACTTATTTTCATTCTCCATGTTTACCGGCTACCAAAAATAATAAGCCGAGCGCGTGGGACCGATGACAGCTATCGAAAATGCAACGATGCTAAACGTCGACGATATGGCGTACTACTAAAGTCGAGCAGTAGATTATTACGTTTGTTTTCATATTATAAAAATAATAAGTAGCTTGAAATTCAATACTTAAAAAATATTTCTCGAAATATAGGCCACACACATATGTCTAAAACGTAGCGGTATTATGGCGAAAAATAGACTTACTAGCGTGTCATCACCGTACTAGTTTACTAGCGTGGTCATCACCGTACCTCCTTAACTTCTCTTTTACTCCTTTTTCGTTTGTCAACTCTTTCGTCCACGATTCTATGTACATTTTCGCCTCCCTTGAGATCATTCGCCTTCCCGTTTCGCACATAATCAAATGGTATATTGTTTCTCTTTTTCTTTTGCACATTCTGCATGACCAGTCATCTTCCCCTTTCTTTCCGTCCCTCCCTATGTTGCCGCATCTTATCCTCGCCCAGCTTTCTTTATGCTCTCCTTTAAGGAGGTACAGTGATGACCATGCTAGTAAACTTAGAGTCTATTTCACGCCGCAATACCGCCACGTTTTAGGTATGTGTATAGGGCCTATTTTTCGAGAAATATTTTTTAAGTATTGAATTTCGAGTTTCCTATTATTCTTATAATATGGAAACAACCTTAATAATCTACTACTCGACTTCAGTAGTACGCCATATCGTTGACGTTTAGCATCGTCGCATTTTCGGTGGCTGTCATCGGTTCCACGCGCCCGGCTTATTATTTTTTGTATCCGGTTAACACGGAGAATGAAAATACTGTGGAAGTTTATCGAGGAATAACGGGATTGTACCTGAAGTCCAGTTTAGAGACAAATGTAGATTCTGACGGACAAGAATTAGAAAATGAAAAGATAATATTGCGATTGCAGATAAAAAAACGTCGCGTTGAAGTTAACCTCAATGTCCAATGTCCAATCTGTCCAAAGTCAAAACATATTTCACCGATTGTCATGTTATTTTTCCCTTTCCCAATTTTCACAATATTTGCAGGTATAAAAAGCAACGTTTATTTTATATGACGGTTCTCCTATGCTGAATTTATATATAGATGCGTTGTATAGGTACGTGTCGCCAGAAAAATTGAGATGCCTTTGCTGTACGTAAGAGAACTTCAAGTAAATATCGACGAAAGGCCCTTTATAATCCATTAAAAAATGTACGGCTTCACATAATCATATTTTTAATTCGTGTTGAAAATATCCGATAGACGAATCAAATTTGCGCGGGTATCCGGCGTTGCCACACTTCGAGCAAGACGGCTGCTGTTACGTCACGAGACGTCTCTCTCTCTCTAAATACTTCCGTTTTTCGCGCCTTCATTTCTAAATTTATTGCTTATCTCTGCGGTGAGCTTTCCACTTCAAGGTGCCTTATTGATCACAACGAATCAACGAACGCAACCGTCAGTTTTTTTTACGTGTGTCTTGGCTCCAAGTAGTACAAAAAAATCGATATATGAGAGGACAGGCACATTTTGTCGTCTACGTGTGACTAATTCACCAACTTTAACAGTTAATAACTCGGAAACTGTACGGTAAATCTCGTGGAAACTCCGCATACGCATGGACGAAGGTCTCGACAATGTTAGTAAAAAAAATCGGGCTTTTATCTTGGACTCGCTCCAATCACCGTACCTCCTTAACCCCTTGGTCCGTCCAGTATCTCCACGGTGCTTCGTCGTTTTCTATGATCTCTTTATATGCGCTGTTATATGTCGAATTTTGTATTTGTATCCTTTCCTCCTCTAAGCTCTTCTGCCTTAGTTTTTCTAATCCTTTCTTTATCGCCTTCTCTATTGCGCTTGCTTCTATTCCCTCTTTTATCATGTCCGCTATTTCCTTAATTTCCAGTTCCCCGGTGACATTCATAAAGTCTTTCCCCCATTTGGATGGGTTCCTGTTCGCAATCCCTCGCATCTCCTCTCTTAGGCAAATGTGCGGCCACCTGGTTCTGTCCATCTTTATAATTGTTAACACGTATCGCAACGCCCTTTCCCTGATTCTATATTCGAATGTTGGTATTCCTAATTCCGTCCTCCATACATATCTAGGTGTTCTCTGGTCAATCCCCAGTGCCATTTTACAGTACTTATTTTGGATTACTTCAAACTGTCCAATTTTGTCGAACCCCCAGATTTCTACCCCGTACAAAGCCCCTGACCTTACAATAGTGTCCAAAAGATAGAGCCTTTCCTCCATGATATCTCTCCCTGCTCTTTTCCACAGTCCCCATACCGCGTTCGCCGCTTTTTGCGCTCTCCCAACCATTTTTAATCCATGGACTTTGATTACATTCTTCGTTGAGAACCAGTACCCTAAGTACCGAAACTGATTTACTATTTCTATTTTCTCTCCATTTATACTCCATTCCTCGTCCTTTTTTAGTCTGGGTGAAAACTGAATGAAAAAAATCGATTTTTAAATGAAAACTTGAATTTTTGGGAGGCTTGAACGACCTCTAAATATTTTTGACCGCTCGCAGATTTCGCGAAATTTTTTTTCTTTCTTTAAAGACGATAATTGGATGGTGAGAAAAAGGAAGAGAAATAGAGCTCAAATTTGGGCCACCCTAATGTACATTTTAGCACATCTCTTAATTTTCAATTTTTTTGCTTTTTTTTAATATTAAAAAATGGCGGCTGTAGGATACTTGCTTCAGAGGTGGTCGCCGCCTGAATTGTTTCACGGCGTACAACTTATCGTCTGGTGCATTGATCTGCACCATCAGAGCCAAGGTTCAGATTTCCTATACCCACACTCTCTAGGTGATCCTAAAAAATCGAGAGTAAATTGAAAATTCGTCAATGGTACGTGTTTGAAAAAATGTTCTATTTTTCATGAAATTTTTGCTGTAGTATTTGTTACTGAGAAAAAAGTTTAAAAAATAATTTTTAGCAAACTTTAGGTCCACATAGACGGTAGTTATGTTAAATAATGTAAACTTCCAAATTGATCGGTCGAATAGCTTTCGAGTAAGACGTTGAAGTTTGCATCGTTGGAATGCAACCAAAATTGTTCTTTTTTAACTTAACTTTTTTTTTAGCCGATACAGGCTATGATAATGACTCAAACGCTTTAACATATTGTTATTAGAGATTCATCACCTCAATTTGCAAAAAAAAAGCCTTTGGGCGATGATAAAAGCAAAAAAACATGAAAAAAGAAGATCGTTGCATTCCAACGATGCAAACTTCAACGTCATGAGTTACGCCTACTTCTTTAATAATGCTTTTCCTGCATATTGAATACACATAGAAGTCAATTTGGACTTCGTTAACCACGGAAAAAAATCACTTACAAACGATAATCAATTTTTTTAAACATACATTCGAGTTCCTCCCGTATAGACTGTTAAGCGTATAGAATTCAAAAAGCGCATCAACCATTTAGCGGAAGGCTAACACTTCTGAAACCTTGGTGTAGATACTTGAGTAAAACGTCTGTGCACCAGAGAATCAGACGAATATGGGGCCACCTACACCGGTACGGGGTTTTTCACAGTTTCCCCGTACCCTCGGCACACTGTCAAAAAGCAAAATTTAATTTAAATAGAACCTATTTAAATCAAATAGGTTTTTCCCTTGTCTCACGGCCTACTACGATCTTATTTGTTTCAAAGATATTGTTTTATTCGTTTCAGCTATTCTTTTCAAATATTAAATATATTCAAATTGAACAAACAAATATTCGACTCAAATGAATATTGATTTGCTTACAATTTATACTGTAAATCAAAGTGTACTATATGCATAAAATATTTCATAAATTCAAAATGAAATGAAACACTCAATCAAGAGTTTTACCACGATTTTCTATCGTAATTCGTCGTTCCCTGGCCTTCTGAAATGAATTTTTACGAAGAAAATATTTCACCTATATGGAATCGAACCTGTTAGATCATAGCTACGCACGCTGCCCCTATGCTACCGAGTGCTAGTAACATCTTGATCGCAGATATGGCATGTGAGACAAATGAATTCCTATAATTATTCGTTATATCACATAAACTATATCAATTAGTTAATATCATTGTGATAATTAGAGAGCTTTATCGGATAACGTGCTATAGATTTTTAACACATAATCCATATGAATTATTATATTATTAATGTAGATTCATTAATAATATATCATTAATGAATTATATATATATATATATATAATTCCTTTCTCTCCACCTTCTCTACTCCCTCCCCCCTTTGATATGTGTGTTGCAATAAAGACAGACCATTAGTTCAATCAAATAGAAACATGGTTGACTCTACAGAAAATTCTATTTAATTTAAACTAAAAAACAAATCAACCACATTCATTTAGTGGATTCAACTAAATTGTTTTTTGAACAGATGAAACCGACTCGCAGATTTATTAGGATTAAATAAAATATTTAGTTATTGGACGATAATCAATAGATTTTGATTTTAATAAATGAATATATTTAAAATAAATAATTCCAATAATGGAATGCAATGGGAAAAAATTGATTCCACGAAAAATCTAGTTAATTAAAAAAAAAATCATATAGACGCGGGCAGTTAATATCGATAGAACTTTTCCGTCAGTGCAAATGCGGTATAGTGTAGCTCAAGACGGCTGCGGACGCAACGGAAGTTAGGTTAGATTAGGTTAGAGCTGTAATACGTAAAAACGCCCAAAGGTATACGTTGGAACTCAGGGAATGGAAATATAGAATTGGGGAAGCGGCGCAGCAGTGAAAAAGCCGTTGACCCTTGGCTTGGTACAGCACCCGGAGAGTATTCGCCCAGAGAACGGTAAGCGTGGAACATGAGCGAATAATGAAAAGGTCCGCGGGGGTCGCCCGATCGGGATGCGGAATCGTGACGTGCCACGTTTATTTCAACCTCAACGGATTGATCAAACAGTCTCTTCCATTTGGCTCACCGTTTATCGCGCTCCCGTGCTCCATATAGCAACTTAGCTGCCACAGCTTAGAATGCATTACTCACGACCATTGCTCGCGTATTATATATTTGGAACAGGAGAAAATGAGTAAGGCAGGGAGAGAGAGAGAGAGAGAGAGAGAGAGAGAGAGAGAGAGAGAGAGAGAGAAAGAGAGAGAGAGAAACAGTGGAAGAGGGAAAGAGAAAGAGGGACAAAAATTAATTTGTCGAGTTTGCATAGACCCGGGTGATAAGAGACAGGCAAGTGTCGTCTTCTTCTCTTGTATACAAAATTATACTGTTATATTCATTTCGGCGCACGTGTTGCTGGTAATAATAGACGTGGCGGACTCTCGCTGCATTCACATGCTACGAAGAACTCATATTCACACTTCTACACATCTGTATAGAACTAAAGAGTATTACATACCTGTATGAATGTCAAAGAGCGTACATGGATCATTTAGGCGAACAAAGCGGACAAAATATTATTCGTATTATAGTCATTAATGCTGTTATCATTATTGGCAACGCTGTTGATGTTTGCATGCTTGGAATGCAACCAAAGTTCTTTTTAATGTTTTTTTTTTCGTTCTTCCCGGTTGGCGTTATTCGATATATTTTTAGCAGATTCACTTTGCAGATCTTTAAAAGGACTCTATAAAAATGTTCGAACAATTTTCGAAACCTAAAACAACGAAGGACAATTTGATCAATTGAGAAAATATTTTTTTCACGATAACTTATATTTTTGATGATAACTGGCATCATTATGTTAACTTTATAATAATGATATTATAATTATTATATAATGATGATATTCGGCGTCTTAAGGGGCTATACCAGTGTGAACGCTGAAAATTTGGGTGATTTTCGGGATTTTTTTGGAAGAAAAGTACTCAATTAAATGTTTCGGAAAATTAAGAATATATTTGGCTATATTTGACCTATATTGCATAATTTTTTCATAGAAAAATACTGAGATCCAAGCGACTTGTGCGCTGCCTTCGGAGGCGCCAAAAGAAAAGTTCCTCCACTGCTGACATGATTCTGGCCGATTGAGTAGCTGAAACCGAAAAAGGAAAAATGTCGATAAACTGGAAGGTATTTCTTGTACAATGACGTAGGATTTTCGAAAAATATCAAAATCTAACAAAATGGCGTAGTTATGAAAAAAAGTCTGTTTTCTTGCCTATAAAATGGTCATTTTTTTCAATGCCAAATCGTCAATTTTCATCCTATCAAAAATATCCTACGTTATTGTAGAGTAAATGTATTCAAGAGTACTCAGTTGAAATTTCAAGTCAATCGGATACTTGCTCTTTCAGTTACAATGCCAGCAAATTTGAAAGATCTCATTTCGAGAAAAACGCCTTTAAACATTTAACTATCGATTTTTGCAAGATAAAATGATATTTACCATAAAAACTGCTAAGTATAAACGTAAAGTATAAAGTATAAATTGTCGAAAAAGGCAAAAAAATCGATTTTTTAGTGTCTCACTGGTATAGCCCCTTAACGATTGAATAATCGTGTACCTCCTACGGATGGAACGGATCTTTCGCGAAAGAAATCATAATCTTCCTGGCGACTAGTCGAAGTGATTTGAGTTGAGTTGAGTCGGTTTGAGTTATTTTAGATCGATTTGTCGTCCTCAGGTGGTCTTAGATAATTATTATCGGGTGGATCTCCGTTGTGGATTGACAAACGTCGTCGTTCCAACGACAAATTCCATAACGAGTTAGACATGACAAATTCATAATTATCAACGTTTTACGGATTACACCTAGCTCGTGGCGGGAAAAAAAGTCGAATTTTCGTGATTTTTTTCTGGGAAAACGTGTGCTGTTGTTCAAATTTGTTTTTGACATTAAAGTGTATGTTTTTAAGTATCTCTTACAATTTTTGTATTGCAAAATATTTATACATGTAGAGTCAATGGTTAAAATTTTTTTCTAATCGAATGCATTCAGTTTTTGCATGGAACCATCTAGTGCTTGGCGAAGAATTTAATAAAATATAGAGTATTGAAAAAATCGCCGTAGTCCAAGGTGAAAATATTGATTTTCATCGAAAAAAATGCTTTTGTTCAAGCACTGCTTTTTGATATGCAATAGAAGCATGTAAAATTTGAAGTTGATTGGTGCAGTGATTTGTGAGTCATCGTGGTCACCTACTTTCAAAAAGTCAATGAAAAAAAATAGCGATTTTGAACGATCGACTGGAAATTATCAGAGAATATTTTTCAGATGGTATATTTCAAGAATCCTTCGAAAACCAAAAACCGATATTTCCAAAAATTTCGACTAGGCCCTTAAGGAGGTTGGAGCGGTCCAGTTGAGTCAAATGACGGTTTGTGATTTTTTTTTTCGATGAACCTCAACAAAATTCATGCGAGGTATAGATTTATTCTGTACATGCTTATTTCTCATAAAATGTACATCCGATTAAAGAGCAAAATTGTTCAGTTTTATTTTTTTATTACGTGAATAAGAAAAACTTTTGCGGTACTACTAACTTGAAAAAGTTTAACATTATCGATGATTATCATGGAAAAACTGCATCAGTGAATATTTTTTCACAACACAGAATGGAATTTTGAGTTATTTACAATTATTTATTATTACCATTAATCAATATCAAGTGTAGTCGAAATACGGCAACTTCGCGGACATTGGGTTGTCAGCAATGCTCTTTATTCGCCAGCGAAGAATCGTCTTTTTTCATCAAGCCTTGATGGTTCAATATTGAATGTGTACGGTTTACTATGGGTAAGATGGGTTTACTTTCTAAATGTTTACAATAGTTTAGTTTGCGTTAATCCGTTGTTAGAAATGGTTTATCCTGATACTAAATAGCCCATCTAACCATAAAATTGCATACATCAACCTATTTTTATTACAACCTTTTATTTTATTTGCTTCGTTCGTATGTCTGTATTTCTGGTTCAAAATTTGTAATCCATTTTTCAAGCACTTGCTGGCATCCGATTGAGCTGAAATTTGGCATACCTATGTAACTTCGGTGACCATGCAATAATATGGCACCATGTTTGTTATCATGAGCACTTTTCATTGCACATGATGACGAGAGTCTGATAATGGCGGTGGGAGGTGGGAACTGACATTTCCTAATGGCAAATGGTAGGACAATCGAGTTTGGGCTCATTAACTTTGTTGACTTGAGCACTATTTGTAATTACACTATTATAAAGTTTCTCGCGAAACCTTTATAACCTAAGGCAAGGTTTTTTTTATTACGCCGATGTCTGAATGGCATGGGGGTCGGAGTGGCAAATAAAAAAACAAATTCTAATACTAAAAAGTATAAAATAAGATAAACGTAATAAAAAATTAAAAAAAACAAGCTTTCATTTGAAAGGTACTGTACTCAAAAGGAAAAAATAATGTTTACTAAAATTGAAAATCAAAACAGTATAACTACAAATAGTCCCTTTCATGGTCACTCATCATAGGTGCAAGTACTTAAAAGGCACCGAAACGTAGATATTTCAAAAATAGGAAATAAACATTTTTAAGGCTTGAGGGGTCACACTTCATAAGTACTAAACTACATTGGAATTCCTGAAAACAAGCCGCAAGCTTTTAAAATTTACATCTCATATTTTTCAAATATCTACGTTCATCTACCTTTTAAGTACTAGCACCTATGAGTGACCAAGGAACAGACTTTTTCGTAGTTACATTGTTTTGATTTTCAATTTTACTGAACATTATTTTTTACATTTTAGTACAGTACCTTTCAAATAAAAGCTCGTTTGAAAAAAAAATTTTTACGTTTATTTTTCATCTCTGGTCGTTTGTGGTGAAAAAAAATTCAAAAAAAGCATCAAAACTCACTATAGTCTAGACAACGATATATATAATTTTCAAATTTCGGATCGTGGCTGACGCTCCAACCTCCTTAAATGCACAAAACATAAAATCACTTTTCCCATCGGATAAGTCCTATAAATATTCTGGACCGCGCTGGCCGGTTTTACGTCCCTTTTTACGGCTATAACAGATGGGTTGTGTCGCTTATTAATTTTGTCTTTAAACATTGTCCCTTCGAACAAAACGCGCACCATATTGATAATGGGCATGCATATAAATACACGCGCACACTTATCTATCCACCTACCAACACACGCACATATACATACCTACATTTCGCAGCATTGCCAGGAGAATTTTCAGATGTCGCAGTAAATTACACGCGGCCAGAGCACACCACTAGATATAAATACGAGATAGCACTGATCAAATTTCCGCTAAATATTTGGACCCATCCGTTTAATGACGTTTACGGCACGTATATTCGGTTCAATTCGCGCCTATCTATCGCCACGATCGATCGATAATGCTTTATCGATGACCCTCGTTGCCGCATATCGTGCTTTTTCTAAACGCAACCTAAATTCCTTCGATGTGCCTTTTTTGTTGGTACACTACATTCCGTAATCTCGTATACCTCATTGCTGGACGAATGCTGGCTCTTCGGCGAATGATGTAATCGAAACAAATCGGACGCGTGTGTTATTGAGAATCTTTATTCAAGGATTAGGACGGGGGTCATGTATGACGTCAGACTCTTGGCCGGTTCCGCGATATTATCTCGGATGGCTTTTTTTTTCAAAACTATTCATACCAATACAATATAAATATAGTAATTATTATCATTACCATAATCTTATTTTATAGTAATAATAATAATAGAATAATAAAATAATCATTATTACTATTATTGATATTATAAAGCTTTTTCCAAATTATTAATACTAATTGCATATAAGTCTAACTATTATTATTATTATTGTCGTTGTTGTTGTTGTTGTTCTAATGATAATCATCTTAATTTATAATAATAATATAATAAATAATAGTAAATAATATTAATAATAAAGTAAAATAACTATAATTTCTATTATTATTGGTAAATATTTACAAGTGGGACTCCTGCTAGAAAAGGGGTTTAGCAATTTTGTACCGAGTCGATGTATTTCAGGGCACTTTGTTTGTAATATTTAAGTCGGGGGAAGACAATTTCAAACCTTGTTTCATAACCCATACAAACCCAAACGAACGTATTTAAAAAATCGAATATTTTCCGGAAATATATTTTTTTTCTTAACGGCGGGGTAAAGTTAATTCGGCGAAAAAAAGGCATGTTTTTAAGATTTTTTTTTGGCGTAACGAATAGTGTTCGTTTATTGAAAAATTTACATATAATAAAGTAACATTTGAACAACATTCTCCTAAATTTGCATTGCAAAATATTCAAAATTGAGCGAGTGAAAATTAAACCCCGGAGGCGCCTCGAAAAAAAGTTGGTTTGCGGTGTGCACCATAACTCGCAACAGAATCATCGGAAACAAAAAAATCAAAATGCATTTGTTGAAGATGTTTCTCGAGGTAATGACGGGAGGATTTTTTTTCTTCGATTTTTTGATTTTTCGTAGCACGTGGGAGCCAAAAACCCGATTTTCGCTAAAAAATCGGCTAATTTGTTGTTGAAAAATTAGTAATTATTAAAAAAGAACAAAAAGCTCTCGACAATACCTGGTGAATTATGTGAAAAAGTACTGTGCAAAATTTCAAAGCGATTGGTCCAGTAGATTTTGAGTTATCGTGCACACGGACTTCAAATATGACAAGTCTCAGAAAAACGGTTTGAAAAACGCAGAAGAGTTTGGTCGGCATGGAGCAATAGACGCTCAAATACTCATAACTTCGTCAATTTTACTCCGATCGACTTAAAATTTTAACACAATATTCTTGATATATTATGCATTCATTTAAAAAATTAAAAAAAAATGAAAAAAAAAAATTTAATACTTCACCCCGCCCTTAATAAAATACCCCTTCCCGATCATAAAAAAACATATTTTCATACTGCAGAATAGCCCCGAACCCGTGAAAAAAAAATGTTGGAGCCGATTAGGGCTGGAGCTCCACTTGTAAATATTTACTTTATCATTCATTTTATAAAGATTTTCCGAAATTACTAATATTAATTCAATATAAATATAATTATTGTTATTATTATTCTAATAATAATAATCTTAATTTATAATCCTAATATAATAGCAATAATGATTATTGTTGTTTTATTATATTAATATTACAATAACAAATAACCATAATATTAATAATATAACGACAAACGATATCACAATAATATTTATCATTATTATCTCATCATCGTTGCAAAAACAATTATTAGTAATATTATTATTATTTTTTTACGACTATTATTATTGTTTTTATCATGTCGTTTCCAGACATTCGAGAAAACGATATTCTCGGGAATGACAAAAAAGAGGGCATTTTCTACATCACGTTCGGTGCAACAGCAGTCGATCTCCCGTGTTATTCGAATGTCGTTCCGAACGTCGGGGTCGTCATTCATTTCTCATATATACGGAAGAGGAAAGAAAACAAAAAGTAAAGAAATCCCGGTGCTTTTGTATCCTGCATATTTCGCTCGTATATGCATCGATGAAACGATATGACGAGTGACGTATGCACGTTTCTCCTGTATTTCGCCCAGTTTGCGAATTCCTTACGGGACATTGATAATACCACCCTATTTGCGACTCGCAAAATCCTCGGATACACGCTAAATTGATTGACGCGATTGGCGTGCGACGAACGTGTGATCGACGCGGGCGCGATCCTCCAAGACAAAAAGTTGTGAACGGAACAGCGTTTAAGGGGAGTTATACACCTAGGAGCCGGAAAAAAGGTCATTTTTGTGAATTTTTCAAGGAAAACTATTTGAAATTTCGGATTGGGGTTTTAATTATCTAAAAGTATATACATTCAAAAATATGTTTAATTTCCTTTATTTAAAAATATCAAAAATGTACAAGGATATTGTATGATCCTTGGAGCGTCGTAAAAAAATCTGCGTATACGGTACTCACTGGCGTTTCTTCAAAAATCATCTGAAAAAAAAACCAAAAAGATTATTAAATTAGATACTATAATCTAGTACTTGTCATAGCCGATTTTGAAAATATCAAAAATTATGACAAAATGGCGGACGTTTGAACATAAATAGTGATTTTTGGGCCAGAAATTAGTTATTATTTTGCCTATAAAACAACGCCTATAAGTAACGGAAAAAAAGATCCTATGACAAGTACTAGATAATGGTGTATAGAATAACCACAAGAAACCGCAAGGCCATCGGTCCATTGGTTTTCGAGAAATTTTGGGTACCGATTTGAAAAACGTGGTTTTAAGAGAAACGCGTTTGAAAATTTGGGAATGAATAAATCATGAAATTCGTCAGCTCACATGGAATCATCGATACCAGGCCCATAGTGTAGGTCTTCTCGGTCGACGGAATGTTCATAGCTTCGAAATCCTCGACCTCGACCATCTAGGTGTATATCTCTCCTTAAGTGGTCATTACGGATTGTGACGGGGATAATTTCTCTAACCGGAAACGAGAACTGAACGAGAACTCAAACCGGGATCTGGTGCGAGAAACCGTCACCTTCGGCCGTCCACCCCGCGCGCGTACATCCGCAGTAACCGGGGCGCCAGAGACTTTTTATCGCCGGTCGTTTCAACCGGAATAACTGGGGTCGGGGTGATCAAACCCGACCCACCAAACGGAGCTGGAGAACTCCGTGATTTTTGTTTCACCGGAATCATAACCGGTATGACCTGGGAGTCTGGAGCCCTCCCTGATTTTTGTTTCACCGGAATCACAACCGGTATGACCTGGGAGTCTGGAGACCTCCCTGATTTTTGGATCGCCGGAATCATAACCTGACTAACTGGATGCACTTACACGGGAGGACGGTTGCGGTAAAGCACGGCCGCTCAGGCTGTGGGTTGTGGTAGAGGGGTCGGGATTCACTGGGGAGTAGCTTCACTTGCACCGGTATCTGTCACTTACGTGACACCGGTAACATCACAAGTATTGGGAGTACAACTTTGCAGTGACCGTTTTTTTCAAAAGTTTAAGGCTTTATTATAAAAAAGTGGCTACATATTTTTTAATCAAAGTACTGCCCGTCGCTAGCTACGACCTCGGCCCATCTTTCAGGTAGCATTCGAATCCCGCGTCGATAAAAGTTTTGTTCCTTGGAGGCAATCCAGGAATCGACCCAATTTTTGACTTCTTCGTAAGTACCGAAGTGCTGGTCAGCCAAATCGTGTGCTATTGACCGGAAGAAGTGATAGTCGGAAGGGGCAATGTCTGGAGAGTACGGCGGGTGGGATAAAACCTCCCATTTCAGCGTTTCCAAGTACTTTTTCACGACATTTGCAACATGGGGTCGGGCATTGTCATGCTGCAGTATCACCTTGTCATGTCTTTCGTTGAATTGTGGCCGTTTCTCTTTGAGTGCCTTACTCAAGCGCATCAACTGACGTCGGTAGAGTTCCCCTGTGATGGTTTCGGATGGTTTGAGCAGCTCATAGTACACAACGCCCAGCTGGTCCCACCAGATACACAGCATCACTTTGGATCCGTGAATATTCGGTTTGGGCGTCGATGACGGAATATGACCAGGCAGTCCCCATGATTTTCGGCGTTTAGGATTATCGTAGTAAACCCACTTTTCATCTCCAGTCACAATCCGGTGCAAAAATCCCTTCCTTTGTTGTCTTTGGAGCAGTTCCCGCAAATGCTGAGAATTCGGCTCGTAGGTTGCCATGTTTGAGTGCCAATAACTTTATAATGCATACATGTATCCGTTAGCTTTTTTAAATTGTTTACATTGGCAGAGCCTCTAGTTTAAAATGCCACTTTTTTTATTGAGCTAGGGCCACTACTTCGGCCGCAGTGGCTCTCTAAGTAAAATGGTCACTGCAAAGTTGTACTCCTAATAAAATAAAACGAAGTTTTATTTTATTGTGCGGGAGCTGGTGGGTTAACCACCCGTGAACTTTCTACGGAGACGAAACTTAACCGCGAACACAAAATGAACGAGAGAGCACGACGGCGTGCCTCTAGCGCGAGACCGAGAGCGCGACGTCACGGGCGCGAGAGAGACGCGACGTCTGATCGACAACTCTCACAATATTCGAAAAATCAGGAGCGATCGCGATCTTGGAGACAACCGTCTCACGCGAAGGTTCGGTAGCAACTCTGTACCTCGCGCGACCGAGGCCGGCGTGCGAGGGATTATGCGAGAGCGAGACAGAGCGCGTTAACAGAAAAAATGTCAACACGCTCGCGGCATCGGACCATGCGAAATCGCCGGTTCAAGCGAGAACTTTATCTCGTATAATATCGAGAGCTGAAATATTATTTCGGGAGCTGGAATATTCTGCTAGAATATTCCTTTCGGAATCTATATTTTCTGCCCGAGTTACCCCGAAAACGGAACGGTAACAAATCGGGACCTTTTCTCATCGGTAACGTGGAGGCTCTCGGGAATCGCATCCCCGGGTCACCGTGCGAAAGCGGACAAAGCTTCTGTCCAGAAGCGCGGCGCGGAGATCTCCAGCCTCCGCCCGTAACCCAAACGGCCCGGTCTCCAGCACGATGCACCACTACGGTGGGGCGCCGGCGTTTCAGCCGGGCATGCACCGATTCCCCGAGAGGCCTCACTGGGTGCATCCCTCGGTCGGGATTGCTCAGTACGTCGAGCCACACGCCGTTCGACCGAGTTCCGCACGCCAACCTAACCAAAACGGAAACTCAACCCAAAATCTCAAACGTAACAACACAAACATTCTAGAGAAAGGCCCCTTAACACAGACGGATGGGTCGCAACCCGGGCATCGAGAGCATATCTTGATCATCGGTAGCATTTCTGTGACGTGGCTCAAAAAATCACGTCACCGGATATACAGAGTGTCCTGTAATAAATGGATAATCCTGCTCCTGTCGATAGGTCAGATCATGTCCTACTATATGCTGGAGTTTCAGTTTAGTAAAGGTCCCGCAGTTTTCGAGATTTTGGGCTTTATATTATAAAAAAATATCATCTGCTTTTGGTTTTTCGCATGCCATTTCTACAAATGACATGGATCGACAATAACTAAGCTACTTTTTAAAGTAATTGGCACGATATGCGTAGTACATTTTTTTAACACCGCAGGCTATCGAAGTCAGATGTTCGAATTGGTTTGTATGAAAATTCTGCATAAGATCTTTTTTCATAAAGTTTTCTTAACATTTAAGGTTAAAAAGAGCACTTTTCTAGATAAAACAAATAACCGATAGTATTAAGAGGGAATGATACCTCATCGCGGTCGGTATGGTAGAACAATTGTAGATTCCCAAAAATCTCGAAAACGGCTCTTCAGATTCCGTCGAAACTTTGCCAAACGACGTCAAATAGATAGACGAACAGCTGTCTTCACCTCAAATTTTCTGAATTTGAGAAAAAAAACTAGATTTGATTATGATAAGCCAGTCTACATTTTTTTTCTCAAATTCAGAAAATTTGAGGGGAAGACAGCTGTTCGTCGATCCATTTGACGTCATTTGGCAAAGTTTCGACGGGATCTGAAGAGCCGTTTTCGAGATCTTTGGGAATCTATAATTGTTCTACCATACCGACCGCGATGAGGTATCATTCCCTCTTAAAAAAAAAACCAGGTCAAAAAAGTTATCATTTATAGAAATGACACGCGAAAAACCAAAAGCAGCTGATTTTCGTCTCGAAAACCGTGGGTCTCTTACTAACAAGGGGACAGTACGGCAGTCGGATTTTTGTAATTTTTCGTACTCATGGTACGCGAAGTTCAGAGCTCGAATATTAATATCCCAAAGCAGTTCGACGCCATATTCAGAAATTTTCGAGAAAATTGACTTTGAAGTTTTCGAGCGCACTCTTATCCCACAAAGATGCAACGATATTCGAACCGGGCTCGTGGCGTACCCGGTAGCGCTCGAGTCTAGTAATCGCGGGGTCGCTGGTTCGAGTCTCACTGCGAAATTTTTTTTTTCATTTTTTTTTAATTCGCATACCTCCGTCATTTAAATATCCCGATGAATTTTTGGTGTATATAATCACATATTATTATATATAATTAATATAATATATCTATATATGTTTATATATGGACAAAATCCATATATAGTTATGTACAAAATTCATTATAGTTATACATAATTATATATTTTCTCACATATGATCATATATTATTTATATATAACAATAGGTGATTATTTATAAAAAAATAAATAAATAATCCCGGGATAAAAATCATAAAATCTATGCTAATTCACATATATGTAATTATAATTGTCAATGATAAATGCAAGTCTTATTTTTGATTATCTCTTGCTTGAAATTGCGAATAGGCGACGTAAAAATATCCAGTAATAATATTTACATAAACTCCTTTGTAGATTAATAGGAATATAAATAGAAGAATAAATGTTGAAATATGTGAATATAACGCTTGCTTTGGCAACCGTCGATATTGTGAATAACAGTTCTGCGTACATCGTTTGCCTTTGTCCTGATCAACTACCTGCGAAGCGGGTATTTGAACCTAAAAATGTTGTTGGTTATAAATATTGATACTTGAAAATGTATGTTTATAATCAAGAGATAATTAAAAATATGACTTGCGTTTTTTCATTCAAAAAAAATGAAAAAAAAAAAAAAAAAAAAAAAAAAAATTCGAAGTGAGACTCGAACCAGCGACCCCGTAGACTCGAGTGCTACCGGGTACGCCACGAGCCCGGTTCGAATATCGTTGCATCTTTGTGGGATAAGAGTGCGCTCGAAAACTTCAAAGTCAATTTTCTCGAAAATTTCTGAATATGGCGTCGAAATGCTTTGGGATATTAATATTCGAGCTCTGAACTTCGCGTACCATGAGTACGAAAAATTACAAAAATCCGACTGCCGTACTGTCCCCTTGTAAACTGAAATTCCAACGTATAGTAGGACATGATCTGACCTATCGATAGTTGCAGGATTATCTACTCATAACAGGACATCCTGTTTATATTTATAGGCTTATTATTTATGTATAGAGATATTAGGCTCATATATTATTATACGCGCGTGTATATATAGACAGACAAGCATTTATATATGCGCGTGTGCGCGTTAAGGGTATAATGGTACAGCGTAGAGGTACGTATATAGGAGGTGAATCGTTTTCGAAAATGTTATGCCTTCGGGCCTGTGCTTGGCGCGCTTACCGAGCGAAACTGGGTCAGAGCTTTCCAAAGAGCGAAAGACGACCCCGTCGTCAGCCTGGGGTTGAATTGCCGGGGCCGCCGAGTCGAACAGTCAAACGCTCTTCTTCGGTAACACATACTCGAAATATTATATATATATATATATCTTTTTAGGTTAACCTCTTTATCGGTTTGCTTGGTAAATATTTATGCCTATGGAAAAAGCGGAAAAACATAACATAGAAGTCGTCATTGAAGTCGAAAGAACATAACATCGTTGGAATGCAACGAATATGTTTTATTCGTATTGCTGTATTTTTTTTTTTTTTTAATATTTAGGTTACAATCATCACTGTTAGATATTTTTGGAAATCCTTATTAAAAAATTTACAACAAAAAGCTGCAAAAAAAGATTTTCGATACCAATTAAAATACAGAAATACAATAAACGAAAGATTTTTCATCACATCCCTACGATGCAAACTTCAACATGATGGAAAAACACAATTGCCACGGGTTGTAAAATTGTTTGGGTTTGTTTGGGCTCGGCATATCTAATGGTGTTGCATCTCAATTATCAGCATGATAATTGCTCTTACTTCTTCCCTTATTTTTTCTTATTTTTATATGTTATTAGGGCGTTGAATAAGTTGTCGCTGTTTCCCAACAGTTGGCGTTACCAGAACTGCGTAGGTGTAGTTTAAGATAGTAACGCATCTGTAAAGAGGTACTAAACGATGTCTCAAAATGACCTAGCATTTTAAGTTGCGCGCGATTTTTTTGTGGCGAACATATCTTTCACAACTGACATCAGGAAGTATTGCGGTTTAGTCATGGAGAATTGCACGAACGAGTAACACATAGAAATTGTGAAAATGCACTACGAAAATGGTGAAAATTTTTGCAGAGACGGTTCGAAAAGTCCGCACGTCTTTTGGTCACCATAACGCGCCATTTTGCTACACTGGTGAATTTAATTGCAACATTTGAGGTTAGTGGTTCAATTCTGAATTGAATGGCATGGGCTTGGATGACATATTCTTTCAACAAGATTGCGCACACTGCGGGCGAAACAATGCAGTTATTGCAGATGAAGCTTCATGGTCGTGTTATCTCGCGCTGCGGCGATGTGAATGGGCCATCAAGATCGTGCGATTAGACGCCATTGGATTTCTTTTTTTGGGGTTTTCTGTGAAGAAACGTGTATGCCAATGAATCACAGACCATGCCAGAGCTCAAGGAAGCAATTAAACGCATCATTGATAAAATTAATCCGCAATTATGCCAAAATGTTAATGAACATTTCGTCAAAAGAGTGAACGTTTGCAAATAGGAACGATGCAGTCATTCATCGGATATTGTGTGCCGCACATAACCTCACGATATCGAAATTTGCATCGTTGGAATGCAACGATTTTTTTTTCTTTTTGCCAGTTATCTTTTGCTCAACGAAATCACGGAAAACTTTTTTTTGAGATTCTCACAAGGAACATCCCTCAGGTGACACCCTTCGATTTTGTTGAGATTTGGATATGTTATAAAGCACCGAAAAGTAAGCGATACGTATTTTTTTTTGTTATCGGCGGAAAAACGGTTTTAAGGGGTGAAACCACCCCTCGAAAAAAGGCATATCTAGGGGTAACATAGCAGTTTCACACACAAGGAGTCCACCGATTTTAATGAAACAAAAACGAAAATTCTTCTAGTCCGAAGCAATGAAAAATCCACTATAGTGACATTGGAAAAAAAATGAAGGGGTGAACCACCCCTATATAAAGGGGTGGTTTCACCCCTAAAAACTGTTTTTCCGCCGGAAAAAAATACGTATCGCTTACTTTTCGGTGCTTTATAACATCCAAATTTCAACAAAATCGAAGGGTGTCACCTGAGGGATGTTCCTTGTCAGTAGCGACGTACTCCCTAAATCCTTCGAGAATGATATTAGATAACGGATAAAAATACAGAAAAAAAGACAAATTCGTTGCATGTCATCGATGCAAAGTTCAACAAGATTATAACCTCCATGTTTTTACTTTACATAAAAATAAAAATATTTGTACTTTTCAAGTAAATAATACGTTTTATTGATAAATTAAAATGTCTGGTTATTTTGAGTCACCTCTTACAATGAAGCTTGAAATTCAGTATATGTCATTTTGCTGAAGTGTAAACAAGTTTTCCTTTTATAGTGTTAAACATGTCAAGCTTGTGCCAAAAAAGAGTATATGTGGGGGATTTTATTGCACTACTTTATTAACAAATAAAAATCTGCAGCTGAAGCACACAGCATTCTTATTGAGACTTACGGTGACCGTGCTCTGTCGGAACTAATATGTAGAGATTGGTTCAGATGCTTAAAAAATAATGATTCTGATGTGCTGAATTGGGGGCATTACTTCATGTAGACTCATGTCAGAGGCTAGCTGAACTTGCAGAATCATTAGGAGTCGATCACACAACAGTTTCGGAACATTTGAAAGGGTTAGGAATTATTTTTTAAATAAGGCATTTGCATTTTCACGCAAAAACAGCAACTTATTCAACATCCCAAAATTATATATACAGTATTATTATATTTAGTATTCGTATTTATTATTTATTATTACCATAATTATACATACACTGAAAAAAGGTCGTTCATCCATCCAAAATTCAGTTGGTTTAACAAAATTGTATCTTTAAATACGTTCAACTTGATTTTTGATTGGCATAACAAAACAGTATAGTTGGGCAGTAACCAAAGATACATTTAAACTATCTGCTTATTTAGAATGTCCGAGCAGCTGTTGAAACAACAAAATTTCGAGACAACAAAATGCATTTTGCACATTCAACGATTCTTTTTTTCTCAGTGTATACTATTATTATATTTAGTATTAGCATTTGTTATAATTTATTATTATTATCATGATTATATTCATATTCCAGTATATATATTTACTGATTGTTTTTTTTTTATATTAACTTCGGTCTGCAATGTTTCATTCGTGCACGCGCCTCGGCTCTTTAAATTACCTCGACGATGAAGAGAAATTTGTCGAGAGCGAGGCCTAACCAAACGCGCTATTATTTCGTCAGAAATGATTAATTCGCAAGAAGTTACCTGGTCTCGTGTGCACGTTCGTGAAAAATTTGTCCAACTTCCTGAAAAATTTCGATCGTTTCGCATAGTGTTCGCGGTAAAGTACACGTAATAGTTGAAAGCACAGCTGATGCTTCGTGCAGGAGGATAACTCCCGTTTCTGGTGCACGGAGACAAGGGAGAGAGGGAGGGGGGAGGAGAGAGAGAGAGAGAGAGAGAGAGAGAGAGAGAGAGAGAGAGAGAGAGAGACGAGGATTACTCCTCCTGGGGCGACCGGATCGAGAATACATGAATAAATTGGTGAGAAGCGGGAACATCCTATGCCCCCGTGCCGAATAACTATGTATCACATGTCATATTCGTATACCCGGGCCACTTGTGAGTTCTCGCGCGGTTCGGATACGCTGCCTGATCGCATTTTTTTGACTTTCCATCTATATGACATATATATGTATATATCTCTCCCATAAATATATTTCTTATATGTTTGCGGCTTACAAGATGTTCGCGTGTCCCCGGATCGTTCACGACAAACTCGACACCCTCGTGCGCCCCCTTGTATTTATCGTGCATACGTATATATAGACCCCTACTCCGATCTCTCCTCTCGCTCGATAATCCCAATTCTTCTTTCCCGTAGGTACCGAAAAAAAAATCGCGATAAAAAAAGCCAATGAATAACTCACGCTAGAGCCTTTCCGTGTCATTGGCGATCCGGTGCAATAATACTTTATCGCGGTGTTGGAGTTTGCATCCTTGGAATGCAGATTTTTCTTTTATTTTTCTTATTTCTTTGTTTTTCACGATTGGGGGAACTCGGATTAAATTTTGCCGCGGAGTCTTTGTTTCTACTTTGTGGCATGGTTCTTCACTGTCTCGTGTCTCAAGGTGCTATACGAGTGTGAACGCTGAAAATTTGGGTGATTTTCGGAAATATTTTGGAAGAAAAGTACTCAAATAAATGTTTCGGAAAATTAAGAATATATTTGGCTATATTTGACCTATATTGCATAATTTTTTCATAGAATAATATTGAGATCCAAGCGACTTATGCGCTGCCTTCGGAGGCGCCAAAAAAAAGTTCCTCCACTGCTGACATGATTCCGGCCGATTGAGTAGCTGAAACCGAAAAAAGAAAAAATGTCGTTAAACTGGACGGTATTTCCTGTACAATGACGTAGGATTTTCGAAAAATATCAAAATATAACAAAATGGCGTAGTTATGAAAAAAGTCTGTTTTCTTGCCTGTAAAATGTTCGTTTTTTTGAATGCCAAATCGTCGATTTTCATCGAATCAAAAATATCCTACGTCATTGTAGAGTAAATATATTCAAGAGTACTCAGTTCAAATTTCAAGTCAATCGGATAGATGCTCTTTGAGTTACAATGTCAGCAAATTTGAAAAATCTCATTTCGAGAAAAACGCGTTTAAAGATTTAACTATCGATTTTTGCAAGATAAAATGATAGAGATGCGGCCTTGAAATTTTCACAGGTTATTCTTGATAGTATAAACTGTCGAAAAAGGTAATAAAAAAATCGATTTTTTGAAAGTGTCACATTGGTACAGCCCCTTAAGATGTATCGTAACAGCCTGCCAGATAATGATTTTGAACGTGACTATTGGTCGTACGCCTCGAGACAATACCGCGCACTTCAGAGTTTAAAAAGGCATGTTATTTTAAATTAGCAGGTATATTGATATTTTTGAAATTTTATCTACTCGAAAAGTAATAATTTTTGTTTTTTTTTTGTATACTTGAGGGGGTATCCCTATCTGAAAACTTCAAAAAATGGTCTTTTTGCATATTGTTATAGTTTGAATTATCAAAAATATTTTAAGACCAACCGGGTAACCACAAACATGTGTACAACACGATGCTGAAGTTTGCATCGTTGAACTGCAACGAATTTAATTTCTTTCCGAAAATTTCGCCTACAAAAGTCCTTCAACTATTTTTCAAGATATTTATTTAGCGGTTTACATGATTAATCCATAAAAAGAGATCGCCTATAATAATAAAAATATAAAAAATAAAGTGTAAAACCGAATTGTCGTTGCGTTCCAACGATGCAAACTTCAACACCATTGTACAACATACTGAGAAAGAATTAATTTATTCCAAACATTGTGTTACTAGAAAAAAATCATCATTCTGACCCTTCAAATTGGGCTTCCACAGAGGGAGATACCCTGTTAATCTGTCGCGGAATGGATACGTATTACTCTACCGGGTGTCCCATTTTAATCTTACACCTGATTTACCTCGAAAAATACTGCTGCTATCAAATATTGAGTGTAATGAAACTTTGAAGGTTCAAAGGGGGACGTTAAAAAAAAATTTCCTCCAAAATTCCAAATGGCGACGTTAAGATGGTCGAGGTTTTTTTAAAAATGGGATCATGAATTTTTTCCCACCAAAACATTTTTCAGGCCATGTCAACTAACAACTTTTGTAGGACTTTTGTAGGCCTGATAATTTTTGAAGGACAAGTTTTTTTGATAACGTTCGTAATTTTTAGGTTAGAATGCCATCTTTTTAGCCGTAGTGACAAGCCGCAGACCTCATCCTTGTTTGGGTTTGTTTGGATTATTAAATAGTAACAGTAAAAAAATGGTGTTCTAAAAAAAGTAACTATAAAATTATGAATGTTATCTTTAAAACTAACAACTTTTCCTACAAAAGTTGTTAGTTTTGACCCGTTAAATGTTTTGGTGAAAAAGCGCATTAGCCCATGAAAAAACATGTCGGTTATCTTAACGTCACCATTTTGAATGTTGGACCAAAATAGATTTTTTTTAATCTCCCCCTTTGAACCCTAAAAGTTTTATTAAACTCAATACTTCATCGGAGCAGTATTTTTCGACATCAATCAGGTGTAATATTAAAATGGGACACCTGGTATATGTTTATTGTCTCATTTCGGGTGACCCCGGATACGTTGTTTTTTGTTACTTAATTCAATATATTTTTCATAATGACAGTGACACCATTTTTAAGAACGACCGTGATATTGTTTTCGGTAATAAAAATGACGTTATTTTCAATAATAAAAATGAAGTTTAGGAGACCGTGCCTTACCTCCGTAATTTTCAAAGATTAATTTAAAAAAATACAATGTAACAGCCAAATGTAGCAATAAAAAATACCGCAAGTCTTAAATATGGCGAAGAAATATTTTCTTAAAAAAAAA
The DNA here is from genome assembly GCA_964007375.1 of Ophion obscuratus. Lineage (NCBI taxonomy): Eukaryota > Metazoa > Arthropoda > Insecta > Hymenoptera > Ichneumonidae > Ophion > Ophion obscuratus. The sequence continues at coordinate 28,063,365 of OZ023317.1, read as the reverse complement.
TCACGAAAATTCACAAATGTTTTCCTCGTCAAAGGGTATCTCCCTTCTTACGCTAATTTTGAGCTAACATTAAGTTAAATACGAAAAAAATGTTTGGGCTGTTGCGGGTCAAGATAGGGGGTGTGAAAAATTCAGTGAAAATGCATTTGCGAAATATATGGTGAAAAAAACGTTAACAAACGATTGCATTGCTTTCAGTATAAATCGTTGCGAACATCTCGCATGCAGACGACAAAATGAATTACCCTGTGTCGACCTTTCTCTCCCTGTTGAACTAGGGGAGTCAATGAAGTTATCTCTCTGCTAATATACCTGTCGGGCGACGAGTTACAATCAACTGTCTCACTATTTCTCCCTTCCTCCCTCTCGTTCTCGCTCGTCCTGCTTCTCTCCTTGCTCCATCCCGCTCGCCCGCGAAATTCAATGGATTTACGTGTATGCGTTAGTCACACTAAACGATTTCGCAGAGAAATCAAATTGCACAAAAGCACGAACGGGGTTTTTTCAATCATTTCCAAAAGTGCCGTAGGCTTGTTTTTTACATCAAAGAGCGAATGTAGAAATATAGAGAGCCCCAAAATAATCTCACATTTAAATTTATTAAGGGGCTATACCAGTGTGAACGCTGAAAATTCGGGTGATTTTCGAGATTTTTCTGGAAGAAAAGTACCTAATTAAATGTTTCGGAAAATTAAGAATATATTTGGCTATATTTGACCTATATTACATAATTTTTTCATAGAAAAATATTGAGATCCAAGCGACTTATGCGCTGCCTTCGGAGGTGTCAAAAAAAAGTTCCTCCACTGCTGACATGATTCCGGCCGATTGAGCAGCTGAAACCGAAAAAGGAAAAAATGTCGTTAAACTGGAAGGTATTTCCTGTACAATGACGTAGGATTTTCGAAAAATATCAAAAACTAAAAAAATGGTTTCTTGCCTATAAAAGGGTCGTTTTTTTCAATGCCAAATCGTCAATTTCCATCCAATCAAAAATATCCTACGTCATTGTAGAGTAAATATATTGAAGAGTACTCAGTTCAAATTCCAAGTCAATCAGATAATTGGTCGTCGAGTTACAATGTCAGCAAATTTGAAAAACCTCATTTCGAGAAAAACGCGTTTAAAGATTTAACTATCGATTTTTGCAAGATAAAATGATATTTACCATACAAACTGCTATTCAGCTATACCTAGCCCATACTGACTGTCGAAAAACGCAAAAAAAAATCGATTTTTTTAGTGTCGCACTGGCATAACCCCTTAATAAAACATATTATTTATTTGAAAAGTACGAATATTTTTATTTCAATATAAGGTACAAACATGGAGATTATGTGTGGAACACAATATCCTTGAGCTCCGGAATGGTCTGTGGATCATTGGCGTTACACTTTTCCTTTCAGAAAACCCCGAGGAAAGAAGTCCAATGGCGTCCAATTGCCCGATCTTGGTGGATAATTCATATCGCCGCGGCGCGGGATAGCACGACAATGAAATTTCGTCTGCAATAACTATGCAGTAACAATGCAGAAAATACCAATTTCTATGCGTTGCTCAATTTTATATTTATCCATGACTAAACCTCAATACTTTTTGTGATGCCAGTTGTCAATGATTAGTACTCTATGTTCGACACGAAAAAAATGGCGTGCAATTAAAAATATCAGGTCATTTTGAGGCACCCTTTATAGTGGTCGATTCCTAACGCAGGAAATTCACGATGACAGAAGGCTCAACGCAGGGAAAGAGGATTTTACTTGGTACTGGCAAATTCTCATTTTGCAATATCCATTGATGTGCTTCCGTCTGAGAGATCCTCAGATATCAGTCGTACGGTCACTGCAGCCCAATGGAATTGAAGTTTGCATTCTTGGAGTGCAATTTTTTTGCTTAAATTTATTTTAGCAGGTTTTAGCTACCAAAATCACTTGACCATTTTTTAGGGATTCTCATTGGGAGAGTTTCAATGGAAATTCACAAAAAAATCTTCGGTGTGACAATAAAAATAAGGAAATAAGAATATGAATATTAATTTTCGTTGCATTCCAACGATGCAAACTTCAATACCATGCAACCCAGATGTTCGGGAATTATACGAATCGGTAGAGGAACCTCATCGGTCAAAATCCGTTTGATGGCTCGGACGATTCAGCACCTCACGAGCGCAGTCCAGATTACTCAAGGGTGTTGAGAAATCCGACAAATGGGCAAGATCAGAAAGAATGCCTTTGGGATCATCCCGAAATCTTGCTTCGTTTAGTCAGAATGGCCCGCCAGAAGGTTTATTGCGGTTTTTTGCTAATATTTTTTGGAAATATCAACTTTTTGCCAGCCGGGTCAGGTGCTATCCAAAAGCAGATCCAATAAGCAATCCAAGCAGAACCTTGTCCATCTTTCAACTGGGTCCGCCGATTACCCAAATGTGTCATTTTTCATCGGTCATATTTCAGCTCCTATTTGACCAATTCAGTCTCAAAAGTAGGTTTTCGAACAGGATTTTGATAGACTTAGACAGTACCGTCGGATACATCCTATTGAACATAAATTCCTCCTTATCGCAAAAGCCACCCGAAAATAGTAATCCTAAGGGCATGATCAACATCTCGAAATTTCCACTTTTCCACCTTCTTCGTAAATCACCTGTACGAGATACCCGAAAACCGCATCCTAAAGGACGAGACTGGAAGGCTTCAGAAAATTTGGTGAAATTCAGTCGACTTTGGGACGATCCAACGGATTAGGAAATCCCAAATTGGCCAAAGTCCATCTGAAAGATCTATCGATTCGGAAGAAAAACGATTTGGTAAATCCGGTTTGGCCTTATTTTCAAACTTCCAGAGAGGGAGACAGTGAGTGACAGCGTGGGAGCCGGTATGGAAAGAAGCCAAGCAGCGATGGAGAGGGAGCAAGAGAGAGAGCGAGAGAGAGAGAGAGAGAGAGAGAGACAGTAAGGGAGCGTTGACGCAAGGGGGAGACGGAGGTAGAGTGAGAGGGACTATGGCAGGCAAGAAGAGATCGAAAAAACCAGAGTATATCATAGAGCCATATAAGAGTTTGGTTTTTTGCTTCATCTCTCTCTCTCTCTGTCTCTCTCTCTCTCTCTCTCCCTCTCTCTCTCACTCTCTCTCTCTCTCTAAAATTTTTTAATTTTAGTTTTAATTGTAATTTTATTTTATTGTTTATCTCATTATTATTCAACCCATCGTTATGATTTATAATTTGTAGTGTTATTATTTAGGATTTGGTTGTTACATTAGTTGTGTTTCATTATGATGATTCTCAAAAAGCGTATCCTCATTTGCCCGAAAGTTTTACTGGGACATAATAAATCATATCAACCAATCTTTCTCTCTCTCTCTCTCTCTCTCTCTCTCTCTCTCTCTCTCTGCACGGTGCTCTTAGGGGGCTATGTCCCAGAGCACGCAATAAACGAACATTTCTCTCTCTCTCTCTCTCTCTCTCCCTTTTAGGAAAAGCTTTTAGTAAAGCACATTCAAGGCGAGCTTGAAAGCTTGCTTATGTGTGTTCGTATTTAATCTGCGAGGGTGAGCTTATTTCTAAAAAGATCTCTAATTGCGTGTAGTTCCAGCGTTCCATTTTTCGGTTTTCCTGCCAATTTTACTTATTTGCTATTTAGCCTACATTATTATTATTGATTTGTAGAAAAAAACGTCTTACTCACTTATTATTACATAATTACTTATTATTACATAATTATTTATTATTACATAATTACTTGTTATTACATAATTAGTTATTATTACACAATTACTTATTATTCGATTTTCATTCAACTTATTCATTTTGTACTATAGTATATTATTACACTATATATTGTGTATTTTCCTATTGCCTCAAGGTATCACCAATACATGATAAAACTAATATAATCTAATCTAATTTCACTCTCTCTCTCTCTCTCTCTCTTTCTAGTTCTTCCACTTTCTCTGTATCTATTTCCTGTCGTACGAAATCTTTCCTCGCTGGTTTTGCTCGTCTAGCTGTCGGTCTTCTCTCCCTCTTTATCTTTCGCGAATTGGCAATGTCTCGTCGGCGGCGCTAGAAGGGACACTTACCTCTCGGCCTCGTGGCGTCATTCAAAGTTAAATTATATCTTTTCCCGTACAACATTCCTTCACGGTCCTCCCTTGCCTCTCTCAATGTACCCGAGTTCTCACCAAGAATGTCGGTCTCCCACTAGCACTCTTTTCAGGTCGAAGCTTCCAAATTTACTTGAAGTCAAACAGCGTGTGTTTTACTTTAAGTTTACTTTGCCCAAACTTGAGGCAGTTTCGAGATTCGTCGAAGTTGTCGAAACGACGAGAGAGATGAAATCGAATTCCATTCAATTTTATCCTCCCTTCGAAGTGGTACCGATCCTGTTTAATTGAATGCACCCCTTTTAAATGTGGAGTGAAAGAGAGAAAAGTAAAAGGGTAGTTAATTTCTTCTGCATACCCATAGCGGATATATTTTTGATTGCTTTACATGAGAAGAAGAATTTTGATTTTCGTTTCCGTAATGTTCGTTAGTCGTAACATCCCGCGTAGAAATTTATTGCGGAGTCCTCAGATCCTGCCGTATACGTATAGGGATTTGATAGAGCACGTAGGGAGTCCACATTGGAATCCATGTGGATTCCGCGCTATTTCCCAGATTCTGTTCGACAATGCGGGATGCTTTAGGATTCAAATTGGACTCGTACATTGGATTCCAATGGAGAATCCCGATGAACATCCAATGTATGAGCATTACGTATTAGTACAGTATACGGATCCAACGGGTTATTACATTGGATTCCTATACTGACAAAAAACAATATTTAATTTAAATAGGATCTATTTAAATAAAATAGGCTTTTTCTTTGTCTCACGGCCTACTACGATCCAAATTCTTTCAAATATATATTTTTATTGGTTTCAGCTATACTTTTTAACCCTTTCAATACAGCATAAACGATCCCATAACGTATCCCATAACGTCCCAGCCGTAATTTCCAAATTTTTCCAGACTGGGACCGCATATGTCACCGCTTTCAGGTGTGAAAGGGTTAAATATGAAATATATTCTAATTAAATCACTAAAGATTCGATTCGAACAAATCTTTATTTGCTTCCAATATACACTGCAAATCCAAGTATGCATAGAATATTTCATAAATCCAAAATAAAATGAAATACTCAATTTGGAGTTCCACCACAATGATTTTGTATGATGACTCGTCATTCCCTGGTTTTTTTATATTATTTTAATTGACCTGATTGATTATTTTAATCGACAAACCTACAACCTACCTACCTATAGCTCCGCACGCTGTCCCTACGCTACCAAGTGTTTGTAGCATCGTATTTGCAGATATGGCATAAGAGACCAAATGAATTCCTATTATTATTCGTCGTATTACATAGATTATATCAATTAGTTAATATCATTGTATTAATTAGAGAGTTCTATCGAATATTATGCTATAGAGTTTTCAAACATAACCTATATGTATATAATTCCTCCCTCTCCCCCTTTACCCATCCCCCTTTCGATGTGTGTGTGTTGCAATATAGACAGATCAGTTCAATCAAATAGCAAAATGTTCGACTCTACAAAAATTCTATTTAATTTAAATTAAAAAAAAAGATACAATTAATGGATTCAACTAAATTGTTTTTCGCACAGATGAAACCAAATCACAGATTTATTAGGAATAAATAAAACATTAAGTTGAGTATTATTAAATATTAAATTATTCAACATTAAAATTTAATATTACACGATATTAAATAGATCTCGATTTGAATAAATAAATACATACAAAATAAATAATGCCAATAATGGAATGCAATAGGAAAAATTCAATTTCACGAAAACTCTAGTTAATCGAAATTTAAAAAAATCAAATAGATGCATCTTGATGAAAATCAAATAGATGCATCAATAGAATTTTTCTGTCAGTATATACTAAAACCTCACCTACTTCCCGATAGACCATACTTCCCAATAAATCCTCTCCTTCCTGATAGACCCATTGGATGCCTATCAGGAAGCAGGGACAAGTATGGGAATCCATTCGGATTCCTACGACAATTTCTGCACGTGGTACAGTAATTCCGCTCACTTTCTCGTTCGACTCTCCCAAACAGTCTCACCATACCGTACGTCAACGCTGTTCACAGTTGAGCGATTTTTTTTTCGCTGAACCGGAGACCCATTCCCACAAACTTTGCCCGCCCAAAAGATGCTCGTAATTTGTGTGGCTATAGGGATATCAGTAACATTGCCACAACAATGCGAGTGTATACGGAGATTTTCTCTCTTTCTCTCTCTCGACTCTTGTCCGATCTAACCGCAGAATCGGCTGCTCCGATTGCCAAGAAACGTTGTGTGTCGTGTAGTGTGGCATGGATGATGTGATGCCCCGCGATGTTTGTGCGCGCATTGCTCGGTGCTAACTCGGAGGGATACACCAACGACGCATAACCGTGGCTGGTCGGGTTGTACAACGACGATTGGCTACCGGTACGTACTTGGCTGGCAAGCGAACATTTCGCGGACATCACCAATGACACACACTCATACGTGTACGTGCGGTTACACACGTCTGTACAAACGAGTGTATAAAATGTCATGCAATCTGGGAATGCCCACGCAGCTGTGAGCTCTTTGTCTTTGATGCTCCAGTTCGCCACTGCATCTTGATTTTCGCGAGGGAAAGACGGTAGTGCGAGCGAGACTTTCTCTCTCGCTGCATCCCGTCTTCGTTGCTTTTCGTCCGAAAATCGTGCTATCGTTCACGCTGTCCAAAGATAGAAAAGGCAATTTCGCTGAGAAAGCAATGTCGTATTGCAAATATGTGATTAATCCTGTGAATACCCGAGTTGAAATTTTCAGCCTATTTTCCCCCTCCAGATCCTCAGTGGTAGGAGATAAAGGCAGTTAAGTAGCTTCGTATTCAATATAAAATGAGCTCCTACTTAAGGGGTGAGATGCAGTCGGAGGCGTGAAAAACGAGCATTTTCAATAATTTTTTTTTATAGCAATTAAGTTTGTTTTACAAAAGTGGTTACACAGACTTTTTATGTTATATTTCAACTTGACTTGTACAAATTTTCAAAGAAAAATATTGATTATTTATAAAAATATCGCCACCTTTGTCGGAGCCCCTTCGGCATGTAGTGCTTTGCGGTGACCATCATAAAATTTTACTGGATCATCTGAAATAAAAAAAAAACCAAAAAAATTATTAGTTCAATAATAAATCTAGTCCTTATTCGAAACTTTTTTTTTTCAAAAATTAAGAAAATGGCGGCTTCGGATAGATAACTTTAGATTTTCGACCAAAAAATCGCTCGTATATTGTTTAAATGAATTGAAATTTTCAACAAAAATGAAAATTCTTCTATTAAGGACTAGTTTTTAATGCTATCAATAAGCACACCAAATTTTATCAAAATCCACCGAGTGGTTTTTGAATTATAGTGGTCACCGACTTGAAAAACAGTTTCGAGAAAAACGCGTTTAAAGTTTTGCGATATGGATACGATATTATATGTTCCTAAAATCTTGACCTCGATGGATGAAGCTAAACTTTTTTCTATGTATTTTGATCCGCTGAATCCGAATATCACAATTTTTCGTCGAAAAGTCGAGCATTCGAAGTTTATAGCCAATTATTAAAACAATTATAGTGGTCACCGACTTGAAAAACATAGTTTCGAGAAAAACGCGTTTAAAGTTTTGCGATGTGGATACGATATCATATGTTCCTAAAATCTTGACCTCGATGGATGAAGCTAAACTTTTTTCTATGTATTTTGATCCGCTGAATCCGAATATCACAATTTTTCGCCAAAAAGTCGAGCATTCAATTGTTTATAGCCAATTGTTAAAACAATTTTTCAAAAAATTAAAGTTTTTCGGGATGAATTATTTTTTTAAAAAATATTTTGGGCAATTTTAAATCGAAAGTATTCTTTATACAATGTTGCTAAAGTTCATAGTTTTTGAGGAATACATTTTTGAAAATAGCTGAAAGATTTTGCCAATTTTAGACTTGATTTATGTATAGAAATACTAATTTAAAAAATACTTACATCGAATCATCAATTCCTGGCCCATCCAATAGGGTTTCTGCCGATGTGGAAGCTTCCAAAATATCAATTTGTTGTTGTCTTCGATGCATTCTGCCTTCCCGGGTATTATCGTTTGCGCGTTTGTCAGCCGCGTCTATACGTTGAGAACAGACGTGGCCCCTTCACTAATTGTGGGATACTCCGGAAACTATTCATCGGATTGACTTGAAACTTCCAGGGAATATTTTCGAAACATCATACTTCAAGAAAATGTAAAAAAATCGCGTTTTTGAAAATTCTGACATAGGATCAAAGGCCTTTAAAGTAGGCTGAAAATTTCGACTCGCGTAGACGAGCCCGTGATGACTCAGCCGACATTGCTAATCCGTCTGCCAATGTTGAAAACATTATTTTCCAACAATTCGCGCGATACATTATTCGGCGATTAATTTTGTGGATACGGCACTCGCGTATGGCAGCCTGATGTATGAAACAGTAGGCGAAGGGTAGGGAACGGCGCATTAGTAAATTGCAAATCCAATTATCGACCAGCGAATACATCGCGGCAACCCGGCGAATTTGCATACCTATTTCCATTCATACGGGCTGCTACACTCGGCTCTTCCATGCTTTTCCAGACCGTCGAGCTGCTCTCTTCGCCCCCATTTCCCAGATAGAGGGTAGAGGCACTTTGAGAGGAGAAAAAAAGGAGGAAGAATTTGTTTACGCGCTTCGACGCAGAGGGATGTGACGTGTATAAGGGCGTAGCGGGATTGGGAGCAAAGGGCGCGGATAGCAGACGAGAGAGCTGTGTTTGATATAGGAGAGCTTGAGAGTTCGCGTGGACAAGTGGCGAAATGCTTGCGGAAGGAAACCGGCAAGCAAAGGGAGGCTCTTCGCTAGCAACCTGACGCGCCTCGGACACACGGGTGCTCCGGGCAGCCGGGGTGTCGCAAAGTAGAGAGATTCTAAAGACCCTCCTTTCAAGTGTAATACCGAAAGGCACTCGTCCTCTCTCTCTCTCTCCCCATCTCTCTCAGTCTCTTTCTCCTTTTTCGCTTTCTGATTCGAACTGCCGGCAAAGGAGAATGTGGGCTCTCTTTCCCGAAGCTGCGAAAACAGAGTTCTTTTTTTTTGCCCTCTTTTATTCCGTTGAAAAGCCCTCGCCCGCCTCTATGTGTGTTTCCCTTTGGCATCTTTGAATCTCCGTATTCGCGAACGCACACGTAGCTAATACCGAAAAGCCTTCCCAAGCTGGAGATTGGATCGAGCTGGGGGCTGCTCTCCGGGCACCCTCGTCGAGGTGTTCTCTTGTGGTATCGAATCGCCTTAGGCCCGTAGATCCTGCACTGAAATGCATGCGGGAAGATCATCCCTTGAAGATCATCCCAACGACGATTTGACGGCTTAAAAAGCAGAGCCGCCAAAACACATTGACGTATCGCGTATACTTGATTACGATATCTGTAGTCATATTGTTGACGGTGTTGAAGGTTCCATCGTGGGAATGCCAATCAATTCTCTATTTCTGCGATTACTCGAATTCTTTTCGTAGAGTTTTATATCTCCAACGAGGATCCTGACAAACGTCATTTTCTTAGCCTAAATATGCCGCAAAGAGAGTTGGTAAATTATGATTGTGTTTCAATGATGCGAACTTAGACATCACGTATGTGCAGTCCGCTGGAAGCTGCTGAGAAAATCTTGAAGTCAAGAGAAACGATGACAATCAGTCAGCCGAATCGTCCAATTACACATTTCATCCAGTCTAGCTTTAGTTGGCTCGGTTTAGTTGGTAGTCCGATATTATGCATTTCAATCAGTTGACGTAGTACGCGAAGACCCATGGGGCTTGAATGCTGTACCTGCGTTGGCTGACACGTAGCGATTGACGACGGGAATCATATCAGGGTACAATTCTAGAGTCTCTGTGATTATTTAATCGCAATTCCACTAATGCGAAGTTTCCATTATCGAGGCTTCAGGGAAGTTTCTGCCTTGTTGGGCCAAAACATGTTCGATTTTTCACCAATTTTTATGCGAAAAGTATTAAATATAGAATGTTGATATTTGGTAGGTTGACTAAACGGTCTTTATGGAACATCAAAATATTTTTTTAAGTTTGTAAAAACATGGTGGTGGGAGTGGGAGGAGCCAGCCACGTATTTTGATGCACGGGCGATGACATTCTTCGATTGCGGAAGTCCTAAGTCCCGGACAGGTGATCTGAAGCAAAAAAATCAAACATATTTTTAGTTTGTACAATATTGTGTATAAGTTGACCTAGAATCAGGAAGAAAAATTGAAAAATAAAAAAATTGTGAGCGATTCGAAGGAAGTTTGTTTTTTTCCCCAAACAATTTCGCAGTTTTTTGTTCATCAAATAAAAACTTTTAGATCTTTTTGGATAATTCTAGTTTAACTTATACACAATATTTTACAAAGTGGAAATATGTTTGATTTTTTTGCTTCGGATCACCTGTCCGGGACTTAGCACTTCCGCAAGCGAAGAATATCATCGCCTGCGCACCGACATACACGGCTCCTTCCACTCCCACCACGATGTTTTGTCAAACTTTAAAAAATATTTTGATGTTCAATAAAGACCGCTATATTTAATACTTTTCGCATAAAAAAATTGTGAAAAATCGAATATTTTTTGGTCCAACAAGGCAGAAACTTCCCTTCGATACTACGCTTGACTGTGGTCATCTTTAGATATCCACTAGGAAACTCGATCATTTCTTCACCTCCACCTCTCCATCTCTCCATCACATCAGACTGCAGCTTCCTCTCAATTCCTGCAGTCCTCTAAGAGACTTGAAAAACTAAAATGATGAATGAAAATAGCCATTAGTGATTACTTTCAAATGGCATTATAGCGGTTACAATAAAATATAGAGTCTCGCCAGGAAAAAATATGAAATACGATTTTTATTTCGAAAAACTGCAATCTGCCATATTCCTCGACACTCCTCGATAAAAGGTTAAATATTGACGACTATGGGTGATGAGAAAAAATACTGTTCCTCAATGAGCGTTTAATTCGTAACCTCTTTGGAACCGATGAAGTTTCAACTCGATTGCCTTCATCCGTGTACCTAGAGCCAAGAAATCTTACCTTTATGAGGGTTGCGTCATATCATACTGAATGCTGGATTTGCTATGAGCCAATCTGATAGAAGATCTGTTTACTCGAGTCAACTGTCTCGCTGTACCAACTGACGACCCCTCCTTAGGCCATAAGTGCAACCAGCACGTAGTTTGTAACGAAACAATGCGAGTTTGCCGCGATCTCACAGGTGTCGTGTTTGCTCTTGTTGTTCTTCTCGAAAAGGTGGAGACGGTGATAGCCGGAGAGCATCTTTAAGGTCGACGACCGAGGACGACCGTGGGAGGAGTCCGAGTGTGTTGAATCTTCGCAGCTCTGGGCAGCTGATCGGGGAGGGAGGGAAGGCGAAGTTATTACTTTTTTTCGTTGACGCTGGTGACAGCATCAGCTGAGGAGTGTTGCTTTGCGGGATTAAACATCGTGATACCTGTCAGCGTATTCTGTCAGGGAACGGTGGGATTTCGGGATCAACGCACGGAGTCAACGCCTCTCGACCATAAGTCGAGTGCGTCGTATTCCGTTAACGTTATCATTGGGAGATGAGGCAGGTGGTGGTTCTCGAGCCTGCTGGCAGCGTTCTCGTCATCCGGCAGACCTCCCTCAGTGGCAACGCGAGCGTCGGTGTTACCAGCACCAATAATTCGTTAACCGCCCCATCGAATCATCATCATCATCACCAGCATCATCATCATCATCATCATCACCAGCACAATGCTCACGAAACACACGCCGGGCCTCTTACCAACAACGGAGTCTCGGCTGGGCTCACCTCGAGCGACCACAATCAGAACAGAATCGTGGTCGTTCGATCCTCCTCCTCCTCGACGACGTGCATGACCTCCTCGGTGAGTCGCATACAAGTACGTGGCCGACCAAGTTCCGTGGAAAACGGTAGGGCGAACAATTTGCTCCCTGTACACTTTGATGATATACGTCCAATGCCTCTGTATGCTTTATGATACCCCTATGGGCTCTTCTACGTCATGGGCAACTGCTTTTACCCACGATGACGTTTGCATCGCTGAAATGGAACTTTGTTTAGACACCCGGTCGCTTTTGCCGGATTTTGGCTGCGATGATAATTTAGTGGTTTTTATTTGCCATTGGAAATCTTTAACGACGATCCAAACCAACGACGAGAAATGTCCGGTGGAGAATGTGTTTTGGATGATGAAGAAATATAGGAATCAAAGAAATAAATCATTTCCATTGCGTTAAGACGATGCAAACTTCAGTTTCATTTTTCTTCAGGATGCTTGCGAGCAGACCCAGATATTTTTGACTTCCTTTTTGACATGTAGAGATCCGTTTACATCTGCACACGATTGGTGCAGAATTTCATTGCATTGTATAATATTACAGATACATGATTGAGGAATTATGGTTTTTTATTAATTTTGGGTAAACGTCAGAAACGTCCGTTTTTTTAACTTATGGTCTAGCAACGTACATCCTTTAGTGATTTTCGTGACCGAAATTCGCCAAATGAGTTTGCGGGCTAGAAAAAAAAATGAAATTTCACTGGATTTCAATGAGGCAGCCTTAGCATGTATTTCCCTTTGCGTCTCAGACACTCAATTTAGAACGATATTTCTATTGGAATAGTGTGAAAATATATTATTGATTTGAACACCATGTGGTCATTTTATTTCGTTTTCATTGACAAACGTTTTTTCTAGTTCCAACCAACATAAGAGAGAAAACAAATTTGACAAATGTAATTTTCACCCGTGCACAATGAAAAGTGAAAAATGGTTCCCCCTGACTTGGAACAGCCGCTGCATACGCCTGTAGTCGAGTTTATTAGAATTTTCCAAGTGCGAATGAAGTTTATTCGACCTGCGTGTTATGTCACCTGGCTATAGTTCGCGCTGTAGAATCGAACGCATAAAAAGTTTGCCCTCGGCTTTCCACAAGATCATTTATTATTATTGCGCTCGAATCGGAAGGCGAATAAAAGTCGAAATTGTATTTCTCGGCTACCTCTATTATTTTGAACGTTTCGAAAAGTTATTTGTTAACCGTTGAAAAAAAGTTGATACTTTTTGTTCTCCTCGTGATGTTTTTTCAACTCTTCGGTAACATCGATCGTTGAGGGGTCTTCTCACGTTAGATGCTAAAAAGAGCTATTTTCGTGAAACTCTTTGATAGGTTTATATTATAGATATTGATATAAAAGTTGTTACACTTGAAAAATATACTTTCGAAATACATTTTTTTTAAATTTCATTTATTTAAGTATTTATAGACGAAAATGATAGTTAAAAAAATGCCCTAAAAAAATTGTAGGTCTGCGCTGTTGATGAAATCTCGGAGATGGATCATCCGAAACAAAAAAAATCGAACGGTTTTAGATTCAGTATGTTAATGGCTATACCGCATATCATACGATATTTTGTACATGCAACAATAACAAAATGGTGGACATTTTTCGAAAAAAACAAACGGTGAAAAAAACCGTGTTTTTTTCACGGTTTTTGGCAAAAAAAAGTAAATATGAAAATTAAAAAAAATCCTTTATATGCTATAGTTGTAAAGAATACGTGTACGCTGAAAATTTGGATGATTGTCGGGAATTTTTTGGAAGAAAAGTACTCAATTAAATGTTTCGGAAAATTAAGATTATATTTGGCTATATTTGATCTATATTACATGATTTTTTCATACAAAAATATTGAGATCCAAGCAACTTATGTGCTGACTGCGGAGGTGCCAAAAAAAGTTCCTCCACTGTTGACATGATTCCGGCCGATTGAGTAGCTGAAACCGAAAAAAGAAAAAATGTCGTTAAACTGGAAGGTATTTCCTGTACAATGACGTAGGATTTTCGAAAAATATCAAAATCTAACAAAATGACGTAGCTATGAAAAGTCTGTTTTTTGCCTATAAAATGGTCGTTTTTTTCAATGCCATATCGTCAATTTTCATCCAATCAAAAATATCCCACGTTATTGTAGAGTAAATCTATTCAAGAGTACTCAGTTCAAATTTCAAGTCAATCGGATAATTGCTCTTCGAGTTAAAATGTCAGCAAATTTGAAAAATCTCATTTCGAGAAAAACGCGTTTAAAGCTTTAACTATCGATTTTTGCAAGATAAAATGATCAGAGTTACGGCCTTGAAATGTTTACACGATATTCTTGAAAGTATAAACTGACGAAAAAGGCAAAAAAATTGATTTTTTTAAAAATGTCACTTAAAGTTTGTTTGGGTTACATAAATACATTAAAAAAAAATTATATGCATTTCAAAAGTGTATTTATGAAGTGTAACATCTTTTATATCAATATCTATGATATAAAGCTATCAAAAAAATTCATGAAAATAGACTTTTTCAGCGTCCAAAGTGAGAAAACCCCTCAAGTGATCGATGATCCGTCAGCAGAAATCTCTTCCAAATTTCTTTCTCCCGTCTGCGTATCGCATGCGCGGAGAAAGTAGCCGCGAAGCCTTCTTCCGTTTCGTCCCATGCCCCATTCGTGTTTGTCTTTTCGATGCTCGTGGAGACATTTAACGCGTGTTTCGACAGGCTGATAACGGTATCATCGTTAATGGCAATTCCAACGTGAATAACAACGCGACGACGATCGGTCTCAACGGAAACATCGTTATCAACACGAAAACGAAGCCTCTGGGACTATCGTCGGACGTTTGTACGATCAATGCAAATTCCAAACAGTCCGAGCGCAATGATCATCTCCGAAACGAGAACGGGGATCCCATTATCGGCGGAAATCGTCAGAAAACGACGAAGGAAAATGTGCACGAGCCCGTTGCCACTGAGATCAAGAGCGACGTCGCTGACACCATTTCCGGTGAGTCTCTAGTTTTTTTTTTTTTTTGTTTCAATAGCCCTCTTTCTCATTACACCTCCCGGCGTAAAACTCGATTTTATCCTTGAAACTTCACATTTTCAACTATGCAGGTAGGGTGCAATTTCAAACTGTCCGCATACCTGTGACACTGCACAGCTCCAAGTACGTTCATTTTGAAAAGTGGATAAATTCATCCCATCTCGTAGTCCACCATCGTGATAAACTTCCCCTCGTTTTTAAAAAGCTCGGAGCATCAAAACTTCGAACACTTCCGACGCGCGTCCGATAGGAACGAAATTGAAGTCTCGAACTTTTGCCACCAGGAGTGACGGAAAAACAGAGCGAATGCAAAAATAACGAAGATCTTTCCTTCTCGTCCCGAAATAATTAATTGATTCCATTGATTACCACACGGATCGACGGATTTGTCCACCTGCTGTCCGTGGGAACATTTCGCTTGAGCATTTTTACGGTATCCCGAGAGAATTAAAAAATTAATCGAAGAGAAGCATTGTGTATGCTAATGAGCCCCGCGGGATCCATTTAGCATGTAAATTATACTTCGGAGTAGGATGGCGATGAAGTTCGCATCGTCGAAATGTAACGAAAATTCTTTTTTGTATTTTTACTTAGTCTTTTTTTATTATCATACGTAATGTTTTTTTTTTGCAGACTTAGATTTGTAGGTCTCCGAATCACTGTCGTTAAAAATAATTGAGGCCTTTCTGGAGGCAAAAGCTTCTAAAAGGACTTTGAGGGATTTAGAAAAAATAATTTTCACTGCTTTTCAACGAGGCAATCTTTGAAGGGTCTTCTCACTTTAAACGCTAAAAAGGCTATTTTCATGAATTTTTTGATAGGTTTATATTATAGATATTGATATAAAGTTGTTAAAAACTTAATAAATACCCTTTCGAAATACATTTGAAAAAACAATTGTATTTTTAGACAAAAATCGTAGTTAAACCCTTCGAGTGCACACCTCCACCGCCCACCTGTAAGTGCATCTTGGGTCAATCTGACCCAAGGCGTTTTTCAAATCGTTGTATTCCGGTAAAGATGCAGTTTTTTTTTTTGTAGAGGCGTTTTTTTTACCAAATTATCCATATTTGATGGCCCTAAATTTATTTTTTGACGTAAACGAAAATTAAATGTCAAAACATTCGTTCAAAGTGGTGCCCCGCGTTTTTGCTATACCATAGGTGACAAAAAATGTTTGGGGTCAAAACGACCCAGTGTGCACTCGAAGGGTTAAAAAACGTCCTAAAAAATTGTAGGTTTGCGCTGTTGACGAAATATCGGAGATGGATCATCCGAAACAAAAAATCAAACGCTTTTAGATTCAGTATATTAATGGCTATAGCGCATTTCATACGATTTTTGATATATGCAAAAATAACAAAATGGCGGACATTTTTCGAAAAAAAAACATTTCTTTTCACCGTTTTTGGAAAAAAATAGTAAATATCAAAATTAAAAAGAAATCCTTGATATGCGCTGTAGCTATAGTTCTAAAGAATATGTGGTTGAAATTTCATAAGGATCGGTTCAGTAGTTTCAAAGACTTTATCAACAAGCCGTCGAAAATCGTTCTTTCGAGAAAAACGCGTTTAAAATTTGTTTGGGTTAAATAAATACATACAATTAAAAAAAAATATATGTCGACAGTGTACTTATTAAGAGTAACAACTTTTATATCAATATCTATAATATAAACCTATCAAAAAAATTCACGAAAATATCTTTTTTAGCGCCTAAACTGAGAAGACCCCTTAATACATGGGGTAGGACGTTATACTGAATTAAAAGTTTAAAAATGTAATGATTACTTTTCTTTTCTTTCACGTTGATCAAGAAAGCGGTAAATTTATTTCGCCTTTGGATGTTTTCGATTTTTCCATCAATTTCTTTGGCCGGGTCTTCGTATTCGTCTGGTCGTCTCTCTTCTACTTTCTGATTCGTTAATTTTATTTACAGAGGTCGGAGAGTCCTTCCTCTGTGACGTGACAAAAATATTAGCCAATGGCGAAGTATTATATATATATATATATATATATATATATATATATATATTAGACTGATTCAAAAAAAAAATTTCCTTCTGGATTCTCGTGCTATTGTTGGGCACTGATAAAACAAAATTTCTCTAAAAAGATGGGCGCGGTCACTCAATTTTTAGAGGTGGCTATCTCGACTTTTTTGTATTTGAATTTTTTTTAACGAACGTATTGCATTTAAGCATAGTCATGGCTTCGGATTACGGATAAAAATCACATCCAGCAGCTTTTTCGTAACAAAAATAAATTCTAACAATTTGAAAAGGGTGCAATATTCACAATTCAAATCCAGGTAGATCAATAATGGCGTCTATATTACTCTCGTTATTCATGTAGATTTATTTATACGCATTAACATTTCGCACTTTTTACGAAAAATTAAATTATAAGCTTTTATTCATAAATCGTATATTTACATTTTCAAAATGCTACGCTTATATTATCTTCAAACTCATTTACATTTCTTCCCAGCCATTCTCAAGTTCGTTAACATTTTGGGCAGAACGAAAATGTGCAACGTTGAACAGTTTGTCCAAATCTCTCTTAAATTTACGCTCCTTCGATATTTGTGACGGCAAATTCTTTTTAACTCGATTTTTTAAAAGTTGTTTCCAGACTACATGGAGTTTTATTGATTTCAAGATTGCGTTATTCAATCGACGCGTTGGAATTTCAGCACATTTCCATTGTTCGAAAATTTCTTTCATCGTTTCGTGTGCACTTCGACGTATGGTCAGTTTTTCTCTGTTATGTTTGTAAAAGAACAAACTCAAAACTTTCCCGATTTTTATCCGTAATCCGAAGCCATGACTATGTTTAAATGCAATACGTTCGTTAAAAAAAATTCAAATACAAAAAAGTCGAGATAGCCACCTCTAAAAATTGAGTGACCGCGCCCATCTTTTTAGAGAAATTTTGTTTTATCAGTGCCCAACAATAGCACGAGAATCCAGAAGAAATTTTTTTTTTTGAATCAGTCTAATATATATATATATATATATATATATATATATATATATATATATATGGTGTCTCAAAATGACCTGACATTGTAGTTTATTAATAAAATGTATTATTTATTTTAAAAGTACGAATATTTTTATTTTAATGTAAGGTAGATACATGGCGATTATATGTGGAACCCAATATCCGATAAATGGCCGTCTCTTCCCTCTTTGCAAACGTTCACTCTTCTCACGAAATTTTCAATAACATTTTGACGTAATTGCGGACTAATGTTATTAATGGTGCGTCCAATTGCTTCCTTAAGCTCCGGAATGGTCTGTGGATCATTGGCATACACTTTTCCTTTCAGAAAACCCCAATGAAAGGAGTGCAATGGCGTCAAATCGCATGCTCTTAGAAGGAACATCCCTCAGGTGTCCGCCTCCGATTTTGTTGAAACTCATATATGTGATAGAGCATCGAAAACTTTGAGACACGTATTTTTTTTTATCGGCGGAAAAACGGATTTAAGGGGGGAAACCGCCCCTCAAAGAAAGGCGCGTCGAGGGGTGATTTTGCAGTTTCACCCAGAAGCAATCCACCAATCTGAACGAAACAAAAACGAAAATTCTTCTAATGAAAAGCGATGAAAAATCCACTATGAAAATGTTAAGAAAAAATTCAATTAGGGGGTAAACCACCCCTCCATTTGCCTTTTCTTCACCCCACACTTAAGAGGGTTGTATGCAAATTAATAAAACAGGTATCATTTTGAAGGGCAATTAAAATTCAAGTTGACGGGTTTTTGCGTTTTGGCGACATAGCAAATTTAAGGGGGTAAACCACCCCTAACATAAATTTATTTATCATGGTCGTTTTTTCTGTGTTCAAAGTATATCCGCTGATTTTAAATATTTCTATAAGCTACAATTTAATGTTTTATCATATTTCAAAATTATTACATACGTCTTAAGGGGTAACTACCCCTCTGACGAGAAACATCATTGAAGTATTCGATTTCGATTTCGTTGAAACTCATATATAGAATTGCAAACTATTAAATATGTGTTTTTTTTGTATCGGCAGAAAAACGGTGTTAGGGGATGAAACCACCCCTCAAAGTTTCTCCCACAAGCAGTCCACCGATCTCAATGAAACAAAATCGAAAATTCCTCTAATATTAAGCGATGAAAAATCAACTACAAGAGTGTTGATTAGAAATATAATTAAGGGGTAAATCACCCCTCCATTTGTCGTTTTTCACCCCACGCTTAAGAGGGTTGTATGAACATTAATAAAACAGGTATCATTGTGAAGGAGAATCAAAATTCAAGTTGACTCGTTGTTGCGTTTCAGCGGGACAGCAAATTTAAGGGGGTAAACCACTCCTAACATAAATTTGTTCATTTCCATTCATTTAAAAAACCAGAAGATTTTGAAAATCCTGTTATCTTTGGTTTTGGTGAATCGAACACACATTGTGAAATAGCCGGCTGCAATAATTTGGCCATTATCAGATGTGCATGGTGCAAAAAGTCGTTGTGTTTAAAGCATTTTTTGACGATTATCATTATTGCAGGAATTCCGAGCCATGATTGTTGATGGTTGATAGTTGATAGACTAGAAAAAAAAGTATATATCACAAGAAAATGATTTGACAGCATATGACTGCGATACTTTTCACAAGTACTATTAATTTAATCAGCTGACATGATTCCCAAATGAAATTATATTAAAATATATTAAAAACATGTTCGCTAACCTACTGTAAAACCCTCAGTTTCATTAATATGTTTAATTAAATAAACGGTAAAATAATAAAAATATACATTCCTTCACAAAACTACGTCGCTGGCTAAATTATCGAAGTGAGCCTTATAACTTATTCTGAAAATTATTAGAATTAATGATATAGTAGAAGTGTATAATTATTCCTATGGAGATGCTTAATGGACGTGCATATTAAAATCGGAAGCGTTTCGACACGAAAATGTGAGTCTTATGTGTAAAGGATAGCCCCACGTCCCCACTCCCAAAGTACCGCTCATAAAGCTCAAAACGAATATGCGGCACACACACAAACATAAAATTGATATTACCGATTAAATGAAAACAGTTTAAACGCAAGGCAATTAGAGGGGGTAGTTTACCCTTAAAATGTAAAAATTTAAAAACGTAATAATTTAAAAACGCGGGAGAATATTTTGAAACCGCGGATACATGTTAAACACAGAAAACACGACGGTGATGAACAAATGTATGTTAGGGGTGGTTTACCCCCATAAATTTACTGTCCCGCTGAAACGCAAAAACGCGTCAACTTGAATATTGATTCCCCTTCAAAATGATACCTGTTTTATTAATTTTCATAAAACCCTCTTAAGCGTGGGGTGAAAAACGGCAAATGGAGGGGTGGTTTACCCCTTAATTATATTTCTAATCAACACTCTTGTAGTGGATTTTTCATCGCTTAATATTAGAGGAATTTTCGATTTTGTTCCATTCAGATCGGTGGACTGCTTGTGGGAGAAACTTTGAGGGGTGGTTTCATCCCCTAACACCGTTTTTCTGCAGATAGAAAAAAAACATGTTTAATAGTTTGCAATGCTTTACCACATATATGCGTTTCAACGAAATCGAAAGCGGATACTTCAATGATGTTTCTCGTCAGAGGGCTAGTTACCCCTTAAGACCCCTTAAGATAATTTTGAAATATGATAAAACATTAAATTGTAGCTTATAGAAATATTTAAAATCAGCGGATATACTTTAAGCACAGAAAAAAACGACCATGATAAATAAATTTATGTTAGGGGTGGTTTACCCCCTTAAATTTGATATGCCGCCAAAATGCAAAAACCCGGCAACTTGAATTTTAATTGCCCTTTAAAATGATACCTGTTTTATTAATTTGCATACAACCCTCTTAAGCGTGGGGTGAAGAAAAGGCAAATTGAGGGGTGGTTTACCCCCTAATGGAATTTTTTCTTAACATTTTCATAGTGCATTTTTCATCGCTTTTCATTAGAAGAATTTTCGTTTTTGTTTCGTTCAGATCGATGGATTCTTTCTGGGTGAAACTGCAAAATCACCCCTCGACGCGCCTTTCTTTGAGGAGCGGTTTCCCCCCTTAAATCCGTTTTTCCGCCGATAAAAAAAAATACGTGTCTCAAAGTTTTCGATGCTCTATCACATATATGAGTTTCAACAAAATCGGAGGCGGACACCTGAGGGATGTTCCTTGTTAGTTGCCAATTCACAGCGCCGCAGCGCGAGATAACACGACCATGAAACTTCTCCTGCAATAACTATGCAGTAACCATGCATCAAATGACAATTTCTATGAGTTGCTCAATCGTGTAATTCTCCATGACTAAACCTCAATACTTCCCGATGCCAGTTGACAAAGATTAGTATTCTACGTTCACCACTACGTTCACCACAAAAAAAAATGGTGCGCAATTTAAAATGTCAGGTCACCCTTTACATAATACTCCGCCATTGGGTAATATTTTCTGTTCTGTCTCTCTCTCTTTCTATATATATATATAATATATACACACACACACACACACACACACACACACACACACACACACACACACTTGTGTGTATAAATATGTAAAAAAGGGAAAGGGCGGGTGGGCGCAGACATAGAGAAATCGACCAAACGTCTCGGTCTCGAGAGCGACGTGAACGCGAAAAGCGGAAGAAGAAGCTTAAGCTCGCGTAAAGCTCGAAAGCTCGCGCGTATTCTTTTAAAAATGCGAGAAAAAAAAATGGAGAAAGGAGAAGGGAGGACAAGAGATGGAGTAGTTTTTATCGTTTTCAGTTCTGGCAAACGACGACGACGACGACGACGAGAATCCCAAACGCCCCTTCGCAGCTTAATACGATCGAAGAGTACCTTGTAATAAAAGTTCTCCCAGCGATTGCATTTCCTCTTGCTTCTCTCTGTCTCTCTTTCCCCCTCTGGTTCACCGACAGTTTGTTCCGTCGAATTGGAAGATCGAGCGGAAAGATAAGCCGATGGGAGCTTGCGAGTTGACCGAAAACCGGATAGACAAGATAGCCCATTGCCCCCCCCCCCCTGAATCTTGTCGAAAGAATGGACGACAAAGAGACTGAGAGAGAGGAAGGGAAATAGTTCGCGATTCGCTTTTACCGCGACCTCGAGTCGCTCCGAAATTCTAACGAGGCTCGTAGAATGAGAAAAAGTGCTTCGCCATCTAGTTAGTAGTGTATCGTTAGTCGCACGAGTCCCTTTCATCGAGTAAGATCAGTATATTTTATTCGACTAGTCTTTTTGTCTCTCGCTCCGTGCCCCTCCAGGTGCTCCACTATTGATCACTCGCTGCACATGGGAGTTGCAACGCGAACATGTTAGGTCACGACGTATATGAAATGTCCGATTACCTCAAGTACCAAGTTTCGTACCCGACATCTCTGATATTTCACTATAACAGTTCTTGGCTTAACTTTTATCGCGAAGGCACGTCATCAGTCATCATTTTTCGTCATCATTTTTTTTTCTTTCTTTAAGGCGTTACCCCCCACTTGTAGCGCAAAAAAAGGCCTTTTTCATGAATTTTTTTAAAGAACACTACAAAACTTTTTTAATCGATCAATATACCATCTTAAAGAACACATCTTGAAGAACTTTCAGTAATTATTTTATTGAAAAATATTACATTGTTTAGTGGCAAATGGCCGTCAATGAAATAATGTTTTTATATACACAGTTTGCGGTGACCAACATTGCGGCGAAGTGGAGCATCTGACAAAAAAAAATGCGGATGGATTTAGTCAAATATAAGTTATAAACTAGTCTATAATCGAAGGATTTTAAAAAATATTCATTTTTCACAAAATGGCGGACAGTCAAAGTTAACCCTTAGTGTGCACACCTTCGCAGCGAATCATTTCGTGCCCATGGGGTCAATTTGACCCCAGGCCATTTTTGACCTCGAATATCTCGGTAACTTGCGCTTTCCGGAAAAAAGTCTAGGACACTTTTTGTAGGGAATTGGTCAAACTTTAAGGCTGTAAAGCTAGATTTCCAAAAAAATATTTTATAATAGTTAAAAAACGTGCTTAAAGTTGAAGGTACGCAAAAAAAGTACTGTTTTGGTAAAAATTCTCATAAAAACTTCAATTTTGAGTTTTGAAAGAAATGCTTTTAGGGTTTTACAGATAAGGGTTTATGTTTTAAGGAAAAAATAGTCCGCTTTGCAGCCGTTTTAAAAAGTATATTTATTATGGAGTATGAAATTGGACATTTTTCAGGTTTCGTGAAAGATGGAAAATGAGAGATCGCAACAACTGTTTCAAGTATAATCATCTTAAATGCACTTTGTTTTTTTATTTACAGCTTGTACTTCGTTTATTTTGTTAAAAATGTGCCAAAATTATCACTCCGTTGCGCCGCAATCGGTACACAAATATGCGCGATGGTCGTCGCACATCGGTCGAAGGCAGGAAGGACACTTTAATTAAATAATAAACCCCTGTCGGTTATAGCGCGTTGTGTTGACTCAATTTTCATATTGGTATATTTCACGATCAATTCGCGCATTTCAACGGTGAATAACGTCTCCCAAAATTCGAAAATTTCCTCACATAGCAGGGCGTCCTTTGTTGGACCAGGTATATGAATTTGGACCGATGAACACCGGGCTAAAAAAAATATATGTATATTTGAAAATGTATATATATACACACACATCTCTGTTTACCTTCGAATGTATATATATATATACATTCGATATATATATATATATATATACACATTCGAAAGGAATCAAATACAATAGAATGGCACGCAGAGGTAAATACGTTTGAATATCCTTACCTGACAGTCGCTCGGGCGGTTTAATCTTCCACACAAAACCATTTTTTCCCCTCATAGTCGATAAAGGTCTTCCTCGCGCTTCCTGTGATTGCCTTTTTCGTCGCTGCGCTGATACTTCAACGGCTTCGGCCTCTGATATTTCGTCACTTGAAACTCCATCGGTCTCCTCCTCCGACATTTCTTCAGCGGAATCATGATTTTCGTCGCTTGATGCACCGCCGAAATCATCATTTTCTGGTTCCTCTTCCAGAAGCGCTTCTCCAACGCTCCGCGGCCGTAAATTATACGCCATTTCTATTTATATCTTGTATTAGTTTGCAGAAAAAAATTCTGGACACATTTGAATCAAGATGATAAAATTTACGTGTAATCAAAAATCACTAAAACACCTTTACTGTGCACACTGGCGGTCAATTTGACCCCACGTCTGTTTCGTACGGCTGTCACGCACAAACTAAAGCAGCAGCTAGACTGCCTATGGTTCCCACTTTTAGGGAAGGGATGACGGTTCCTTCATATTAGGTATTTAATCCCGGGGACGCTTACCCGTAAACGCTATTCACGTAAGAAAAAAATTTTGGGGTCAGCCTGACCCCTAATGCACACTAAGGGTTAATGGTTCGATTTTAACGAAAAAAAACGGCCGTTTTTGGCTATAAAACGGCCATTTTTTTTCGAAAAAAAAAATCGAACGATTAAAGACTACATTTTTATGTATTAAATAAGCCTGCAAAATTTCAAGAAGATCGGTTCATTAGTGTTCGAGTAATCTTGGTCACCGACTTCAGGAATGCCATTTTGAGAAAAACGCGTTTAAAGTTTCAATTAGACGGTCGTTTACACAACGGATTCTTCTCTTTCAACGCTCATATCTCAGTCAATTTTGTTCGGATCGACTTGCAATTTTCAGGACATATTCTCAGATACGTATACTTCAAAAAAATGCAATTAAAGAAAAATCGATTTTTTTCAAAATCGCAAGTGGGGGTAACCCCTTAAACGATAGAACTATATATGTAGAATATTTTCCTAAAGTTTGAAAGCGAAATTCGAAAAACTTCAAACGTCGTAACCCGTCAACGCTTTGCCTCACCACTTGGATTCGGAGCGGGCGTGAACTTCAAACGCGTTTTTGTCAAATCTGCATTATCGAAATTGGCGTGCAGGATTACTCAAAAACTATTAACGGCTTAGGCCTCTTTGGAGGCCCGAAAAAATAGGTTTTTTGGGGATTTCTTTTTTCAGAAAAACTGCAAAATAAATCGAGATTACAAAAAGGGTGTTTATCATACATATCAGCGACTGTATACAATAATTTTTTTGAAGCGATTAATTTCAAAATGGCGGCTGTACAGTGTTTATCTCAAAACTGCATTTTTTAAGTTAGCCGAAAACATAATTCAGACAATTTTCAACCGATTCACTTGAAATGTTGAATATATCTTGAAAAATACATTCTCTATGGAAGTACGTAGGATTTTTTTTATATGGCGTAGTTTTTTCGTTATTAACAATTATCCGACGATTTTTTAGGCAACTTTTTCACTTTTCAAAAATTTGCCTAAAAATCGTCAGATAATTGTTCCGTCGTGGAGCAAATGCAGCGCAGACGACTCGAAGTGTCAACGAAGTGTTTGGCAAGCATGTGGGTAACGAACGCACGGTACGTCGATGGCTGGAGAAGTTCCCATCTGGCGATTTTGATCTTCAAAATGAACCAGGTGGGCGATCTGAGAGGAAGGTGGATAATGATGAGTTGAAAGCTTCAGTGGGAGCTGGTACATCTCAAAATATGCGCGAGTTAGCAGCAAGACTAATAAGGTGACGTTAACACTCTTCCAACATTCGAAGCCCTTGAAACAAATCGGTAAGGTTTAGAAGCTGAAAATCGGATATTTCATACTTAGGGCGTTAGGCCACAGTAACGGGTAGAAAATCATGTGCGAATTTAACAGTTTTTTTCGTATGAAAAAGTGATTCACTCATAAAATTAATTACACATCTATTTAATATGAATATCAAGCTATTCGAAAATATATATATATTTTTTATATACAAAATGACCGAATCCTAATATTTTGTTTCGTTATCTTTTTTTAGGCGCTCCGCGGCGTGAAATTTAGCATCCGAAATTTTTTACCTAGAACAAAAAACAAAAATTCTCGTCAATCTACGTTAGAATACCTACCCGCGTAGAAATTCTGATGGGGCCCAAATCAGGGCCCGATCAGGTTGCCTGACTGTCCTGGTAGGGCACTAATAAGGCAGCCTGAACGGGCCCTACCAGGAAACGTAACGTTGTGTCACTTATGGGCCTGACCTGGTTGCCTGATCGGCCCCCATCAGGTTGCATGGTCAGAAAGAAATGCATATAATATTTCAAAAATCCAAAATGGAATGAACCACTCAATTTAGAGTTCCACTACAATGAATTTGTATCACAATTCGTCATGCCCTGGCCTGCTGAAATGTTTTTGTTCGAAGAAAGTATTTCGCCTATATGGGAATCGAACCTCGTACCTACCTACCCAAAGCTAGGCACGCTGTATGCATCTTGGTCCCAGATATGGCATAAGAGACCAAATGAATTCCTATAATTATTTGTTGTATCACATAAAGTATACCAATTGGTTAATTTCATTGTAACAATTAAAGAGGTTTATCGAATAACATACTATAGATTTTTGAAACTTAACCTTGTATATATATATATATAATTCCTCTCTCTCTCTCTCTCTCTCTCTCTCTCTCTCTCTCTCTCTCTCTCTCTCTCTCTCTCTCTCTCTCTCTCTCTCTCTCTTCGCCTTACAAAGCTGCCGAAATCTTCTAACACGCATCCGAGTTGCATAACGTTTTTTATCGTGACAGTCCATAGCACCTTTTTTAAAATAGAATTCTGGAATGCATCGAAGCTCCGAAGCCACGATGCTGTAAAATCGAAGTTTCCATGTGGAAAATAAGAGGTTATGTGCATTTATCGACTGCTGAGGCAGTTATAGGGCAAGCCTATTTATGGCCTCATCAGGAAAAGCCATAGTAGGGCCGATCAGGGCAAGCCTTGTTAGGGCCCTATCGGGGCCTTAGTAGGGCCACATTAGGGACAGCCTTAGTAAGGCCCTATCATGGAGAGCCTTAGTAGCAAGCCTTGGCAGGGCCCTATCGGGGAAAGCCCTAGTAGGATCTTATCAGGGACGGCCTTAGTAGGGCCATTTTAGTATAGCCTGATTTATGGCCTAAATACTTCCGGCCCGATCGGGACCGGATCAGGATATCCGTAACAGGTGTTACCCGTATCACACCCCGATCGGGGCCTGATCCTGGTCAGGTTAACCCTAGGAAATTTCTATTCGCGATAGATAAGTACATACGGAATGTAAAAAATATTGTTTTATTCAAAAGTTGTAGGTATTTGATCTTACGAAATGAATTTTCAGTGAAAAATTTCGTTATAAGTGCTTATAAACTGCTCATAAAATAAAAAGTTTTCGATCAATCAGAAATTCCGTGCGTACTTTTCTGCGAAATGCAATTAGGAACATAGCTTTCAAATTTGAAGTAAATCGAGTGAAAATTGTCGATGTTATTTGTCACGTCAATTGAAAAGAAGCTGTTTCGAGAAGTTTCGAGTAGTCGGCCATTTCGTACATAAAAAAAAAAAATCCAACAGCTTGATATTCACACTCAATAGATGTGTAATTAATTTTATGAGTGAATCACTTTTTCATACGAAAAAAAAATGGTTCAATTCGCACATGATTTTATACCCGTTACTGTGGCCTAAGGCTTTAATGAGCTAATAATCGTCATTGGATGAGAGGACTATCGGATGGAGAGATTGATCAGACCTCCCCCAAATCCTGGATATAAATATCGATAATTTGACATTCTCGCGCAACGTTGAACCTCAAAATGTACAGATCGATATGCAGAGTAGATTTAAATTCATCGGAATGAGTACGTATATGCGTGGGGTGAGAGAGTGCAATGGACTGTGTGATATTAAGCTGGGCAATCGGGCGCCATTCTCGTAATCAATTTTCACGCGATCTGCCGAACTCTCTCATTAACTTCGGAACGGATAGCTTTATTCTCTCTCTCTCTCTCTCTCTCTCTCTCTCTCTCTCTCCCTCTCTCTCTCTCCCTCTCTCTCTCTCCCTCTCTCTCTCTGGCGTTCTCTGTTTGCAATTCTTACCCGACCGCAACACACGAGTTATCGATTGTCGTTAATGCGTGTCTATTTGCCACGCAATTAGCAACCGTCGCTTGCGAACGAGCCGGAGCATGCATCAGCGAGGAATAGATAGACGAGTAGATACATGCATACATGTGGATGAACGTGCATGACCATAGATGCATAGCTGCATACGGGAATAGGCAAAAGTGACGTGGACGACCGAGCGAGGTCGTGGTTGCTCTTCGAAGCCGCCAATAGTCAACGAGAGACTGACGAAGCCGCGGACCATTCAAGCCTCCCGCAAGCCAGACGGATGAATAATCACTGTTAGTCCAGCCAGTCGCCGTATTATGCATATACGTACGTTCATTCAAACCAGATCGGCCGTATCGCCTTTCGACGGAAAGAACGTATCTGTAAACGCGCCTACAGCCTGTTGGCCTTCAACCGGGCTGGACGATACAAAATTGCGGAAATTGCTGCAAGAAGGCATTCGGGAAGAGAAAAGTGCGTTGCAGAATTTGCTTCGGATTCATGTACCAGTGTGAACGTTGAACATTTGAATGATTTTCGGGAATTTTTTGGAAGAAAAGTACTCAATTAAATGTTTCGGAAAATTAATAATATATTTGGCTATATTTGACCTATATTGCATAATTTTTTCATAGAAAAATATTGAGATCCAAGCGTCTTGTGCGCTGCCTTCGGAGACGCCAAAAAAAAGTCCACTGCTGACATGATTCCAGTCGATTGAGTAGCTGAAACGGAAGAAAGAAAAAAATGTCGTTAAACTGAAAGGTATTTCCTGTACAATGACGTAGGATTTTCGAAAAATATCAAAATCTAACAAAATGGCGTAGTTATGAAAAAAGTCTGTTTTCTTGCCTATATAAAATGGTCGTTTTTTTTTTTTTTCAATGCCGAATCGTCAATTTTCATCCAATCGAAAATATCCTACGTCATTGTCGAGTAAATATATTCAAGAGTACTCAGTTCAAATTTCAAATCAATCGGGTAATTGCTCTTTGAGTTACAATGTCAGCAAATTTGAAAAGTCTCATTTCGAGAAAAACACGTTTGAAGATTTAACTATCGATTTTTGCAAGATCAAATGATATAAATGAAAATGATATTCTTGAAAGTATAAACTGTCGAAAAAGGCAAAAAAATCGATTTTTTGAAAGTGTCACACTGGTATAGCCTCTTAAGAGTTTTTCTTGTATACTGGGGATTTTTATATGCATATAAACAATCCAAAAAATTCGGTTTAGCAACAAATTTACTACGTATAAATACATTTCACAGGTTACCACCACTGAATCAATGCGAGTCACAACCAGGGTTGCGAAATTTGTAATGAAAAAGGAATGCATTATTCATCATTTTTTTAATGCGTAATGAAAAAATATTTAATTCCCCATTACATTACATTCAGTAATGTAAAAAAACTCCATTACTCATTACATTGGAATTTGTGATGTAAAACATTTCCATTACTCATTACATTACATTTTGTAATGTGAAACATTTATATTACAAAATGCAATGTAATGTGTAATGACAAACAATTTCATTACACATTACATTATAATGGGCCATGGTTTTTTTTTACACTACAAAGTGTAAGTTACTGGATAATGTAAATTTTTACATTACAAAATTTAATGTAACGAGTAATGGAATTTTTTTACATTACAAAATATAAGGTACTGAGTAATGGAATTTGTTCACATTACTAATGTAATGTAAAAAATCTCCATTACTCATTACAAGGTAATATGAATTATTATTCGTTTCCCATCGGGTCAGGTCGACCCAGTGCAAAAACTGCCGCCCCTAATGGGAAGCGAATAATAATCCTCATTACATTGTAATGAGTAATGAAGATTTTTTACATTGCATTGCATTATTAATCCGAAAAAAATCCATGGCTCATTACATTACATGTTGTAATGTAAAGAAACTCCATTACTCATTACATTGGACTTTGTAATGTAAAAAAAAATCCATTACCCATTACATTGGATTTAGTAATGAAAAAAATTGCCATTACCCAGTACATTGTAATGGGTAATAAAAATATTTCACATTACAAAATGTAATGTAATGAGGAATGGCCATTTTTTACATTACAAATTCCAATGTAACACGTAATTACATTTGTTTACATTACAAGATTTAATTCAATGAGTAATGCAAATTTTTTACATTACAAAATTTTATGTAATGTGTAATGGCAATAGTTTGCCTTACAAAACGGAATGTAATGAGTAATGAATTTCTTTACATTACTGAATGTAATGTAATGGGTAATGACATTTTTTTTTCATTACAAAATGTAAAGTAATGAGCAATGAGTATCGCAACGCTGGTCACAACTGATCCTGTCTCAATATTTTACAGATTGCATATTTTGCAGCACAGAATCAAGTAATCTTATGCACACGTGAAATGATACTTTGACATTTTTTGGTTCCGAAACGGGGCTACTCGAACATTTTTACACTACTCTTTCGACTAGCCACTCCGCATGTACTACCTTAATTGTGAATTCCGAATCGTCTTGGTGAGACCGTAACAGCACGTGAAAAATTCCAAAGCCGTCCCGATCCATTCGCAAAATCGTTTAGCGCATTATCAACCCGGAATCGTTCGAACGTGAAAATTGAGCATAAATATCGTAGAATTAAAGGGATACATACATACACGTCGAGTATCACGAGTCGTAACGGTTGTTCGGTGGCAAATGGGATGTAGAATCGCGGGGAGCAGAGAGGATTGGCCCCGTCGCGAGAACGACGAGACCGTATGCGCGAAGCTTCGTATTATAACCAATATATCTGCGACTATACGTATAGGGCTTCACTTACAATAACCCCTGTACGGGCGCACGCATAACGCGTAATCGACCTGGCCAAATCACGAATGTCGACCTCCATGCCGGCGATTTCTGCATGCCTATAGTTAGACGGCCCTCTCGTAGATAAGTACAAACACATATACATGTATACCCGCGTGTAGAAATTGGGAATACATAAACGGACTGTGTGTTCCATTTGCGATCGAGTAGGTGCTAATTTGGACCGGTATTTTACTTTTCGCACAATTCCCCAATGCAAATATTTACCCTCGGCCACGTTGATTAACTATTCGTTCCATTCAGTGCGACGCTGCCGTTGTCAGAATTATTTAAAAGTTTCGTGCTCTGCACGATTTTCAAATTGTTTGCGATCGCGTTCGAAAACGCATGTGCAATGGTGTTGAAAAAAGCCTGGAGCTAGACAGAGCAAATGAAACGCGAGCGAATCAGACGCTAGCAAAGATCGGGTTTAGGCAGGCTAGGCAGGGCAAATCAAAAGCTAGAGAAAAAAAAACATGCACATATTGGGCCAGGCAGGGCGAATAAAATGTTAGCAATGATCGGGTTTAGGGAGCAAACGCTAGCCAAAATCGGACAAAGATCGGGCTATACTGAGAAAAAAAAACCAATTGAATCAAAAAATATATTGGTTGATCCAAATAAATGAGCTGCTGCGGAGTGCCACCGATATATAAGGTTGTTTCAATACTATAAAATATTGGACATTGTGATTGATTTAAATAACATATTATTTTATTTGAAAAAGCACTTCTATTCTCTGAATATCTACATTAAGCTTCAAATAAAATGATATTCTATTGAAATCATTCTATATACAATCCGTAGATGTATTGGATGAAATAATTATGCGGTTGCTACAAACACTTTTTATTTCGTACAAAAATATAATCCATAGAATTAATTATTTCTTTACTACATCGAAACGAATATGCCATGGGACGTAAGTTGTTCAATTTGTTTTAAATCTTAAATAAAAAGTGAGCATTAGAATGATCATCCACGATAATAGTGGAGAAAATATCAGATATCCAATGGAATATCCATGGAGAGAATATCAGATATTCAACTGATTAGAACAGATATACTATACTTTGATCTTAGCCACAGGCCAAGAACCGATACTCTCTAGAGTTTCTCCAGCGTTTAAGTAGATTTTCGGTTCGTACTACGCTTACGAGAAACGAGCGCGCGTGCGGCCTCTAGCGGTTACTCCGAGAACTATGGGTTTCCCCACACCTATTATTTCAATGGCGCTCGATGATTTGGTTGAATTTTTGTTAACCAAATGTGCAAGAAACAAACTTTACTTTCGCATCATTTTTTCTCCAATTCAGAGATTTGCTTAATATTTTTTAATCAAAATAAACATTAATATTTTAACGAATAATGTACATAAAATCAATATCGGGTATGGTGAAAACAATAAAATAACCTATTAACTCAATAGAAATTTTATTTGAATCAAACGAGCGAAATTCAATTTTTCTTGTGTACCCGAATCAACAACATTCATGTTATGAATTGAAACGCTTTTTTCGTTCGTTGCAGAAATTGCATTTAAAACTATATCATTTGTTCGCGATCATTTTTTCGATAGTTTCAATAATACATTGTTCTCGGCTAACGATATATCTTTTGAATGAAAAAAAACTTTCAATTTTATCATGTCATTGAAGTCAATAGCGTTTTGTTTTAACTAATAAATCCAATTATTTACACCAACAATTTTACAATTCAATCAACGAAATTTCTTTCAATAACCCCAATGGTATTGGATCAATTATTTTTTTCTCAGTGTATGCAGGGCGAATCAAACGTTAGCAATTGTCGTGTTAGGCAGGCTAGGCAGGGCAAATCAAACGTTAGCAATGATCGGGTTTAGGCAGGCTAGGTAGGGCAAATCAAACGCTAGCAAAGATCAGATTTAGGCACGCTAGGCAGGGAAAATCATACACTAGCAAATATCAGATTTAGGCACGCTAGACAGGGCAAATCAAACACTCGTAAATCTCAGATTTAGGCAGGCTAGGCAGGGCAAAGATCGGGCTAGGCAGGGTGAATTAAACGCTAGAAACGATTGGGTTTAGACAGACTGGGCAGGAAAAATCCAACGCTAGTAAAGATCGGGATTAGGCTGGCTAGGCAGGGCCAATCAAAAGCTAGCAACAAAAACGAACGAAGATCGGGCTAGGTAGGGCAAATCGATCCCAATTCTAATGTCATTGAAGCAATAGCAGCCCACCCGATCTTCGTGTTTTCACGGTGCTGAGATTTGCATCTTTGCAAAGCAACAACGGCTTTTCACTTTTTAAACTTCTTCATCCCTATCACCCAAAGTATTCTTCTCACTTGCACAATCAGCTGGCAAATCTCTACTAAGAATCTCCAAAAATCTTTCGATGACTTTCGTACCCTAAATCTGCTAATCAGAAATTCCAGCAGTTCCAAAAAAGATTTCACTGCCATCAAATCGTCATGCGTTCTCCGGTTTCCTAATTGGAACTTCACCGCAAGCACGACAAACAAGAGACAATGATGAACAGTGTAACAAAGGACGAAAGTGTCCAGCATCGATTGACGAACTCCCTAGCCATCACCTACCTGTCTCGCGCTCCATCAAATGCACTCCCCGCTAATCTCTTCCGACCGATCAAAAGGATGTTTTTACCATCGCTGCGTCAAAGCATATCTCCATCTTCGTAATCTGGAAAGTTCGACGCTCCCATGCGTATAGCCTCGAATTTTGGTGAATGCAAGCGTGATGTCCGGGTTGACCAGCAGGTCCAAATTCGCGCCAACGATTCGAAGCTATCGGCCGGATACACACGTGTGCGCGTGTGTAAACGGGCACAACATCAGGTCTCGTCATAGGCAGGCGTAGCTTATAGGCATAGGAAAGCCGATGGTGTTATGCCCCCGCGAATCGGCCGATTCACTCGAGCGATATGTCCATACCATTCGCGCAAATCTCTGTACGACGTGGCCTTAACCTCCCGTGGGGGATGAGGAGGGTGGCGGATTCTCTACGTACAGTTTGGAAAGGGTAGATGGTGCACGAGAGTTCGGGGTTGAAGCTGCTCGTTGCTTTGGCGCTCTCGGGGGTTTGAGGGTAATTCGTAGTTCCGGCAATATCCGCCAGAGCGGCGGTCCTGCGCTTCTGCTCCTCTTTCATCCCCCTTGTAGCGCTACGCTCCTCTTTCTCCCTCGCCCTCACTCACCCCCTCTGTGGATCAACCGTACAGAAGGATGCTCCGCGTCTGTGTGGGTTGCCATATATACGCGGATATGGAAGAAGCCAAAAGAGACATATACGTATTTACTTACGGGAATAGTCGTGGTGGTGGTAGTTCTACCAACATCCTGTACCTAGCTCAGGACCTTTTTCCCTACTGCTCTGTCTCTCCCTGTGCCATCTCCTGGCGTTTTCTTCCCTCTCTTTTCAACCCCCACGGCCTATCCGATTGCGAGCGAGTGGACCGGGTATCGACCCCTCGAAACGGCAGAGCCTGCGAGAGCCTCCAAGGGAGGCTCACCTCTTCTTTTTCTTCTTCCTCCTCTTC
The DNA here is from genome assembly GCA_964007375.1 of Ophion obscuratus. Classification (NCBI taxonomy): domain Eukaryota; kingdom Metazoa; phylum Arthropoda; class Insecta; order Hymenoptera; family Ichneumonidae; genus Ophion; species Ophion obscuratus. The sequence continues at coordinate 28,028,904 of OZ023317.1, read as the reverse complement.
CTCTTATTTATTTTCTCCTTTTTGCCTACGTGGATTCTGCATCGTCCCTATACCGATATACTCGAAGGATCGTTTTTTTTGACATCTTGCGCGCGCCCTCTTACGTCTAGTTCGTTCTCTCTCTCTCTCTCTCTCTGACTCTCTTATCCACTTCCTGCAATAGCAATAGGAGCCCTCTTTTTCCTACCTCTCTGTCTTTCGTACACTCGAATGCGTGTTTCGACCCACTCGTTCTCCTGGCACGTTCTCCCGATGCCGCTCCAAAGGCGACCCTAATTCCCAAAATCGCTTCGAAATCGTCCCTCGTATCTTTGTATATACGAATGCATTATATATACATACATATATATATATGCCGTATATATCAACGGAGACACGAGGATGCATAAACGCGGAATAGAGATTCGCAGACGGAATAAGCAGGAAAGACGAAATAAATAGTAAATCTTTGAACGAGAATCGATGTCTCGAGAGGCTGCTACGGGACAGTTTTCCCCAGACATTTCATTCTCGTTCCTAAATTCGCCAAATTGCCCGAGAGAGATCAGTGCCGTGATACTTTTCGGCAAGTTTTATTCGTTATTTCAATGACTTTTGAATTGACAAATTGTCAATTGGGGTGGCAGTCGTCGAGTTCATGTTTGGAAACGTGCGTACACGATTTTTCTTGGGTGACGGAAAAGTATAATTTGATCATGGAGAAGCAAACAAAATCTAGACGGTGGGAGATCGAGAGCTTGCGAAATTCTTGCCTCCGCTCCGAGCTATTGCCTGATTGACGCAAAGAGAGAGAGAGAGAGAGAGAGAGAGAAAAAGATTCAATCGATTGTCTCAGGTCGTGAACGCGACGTGTCGCAAGCCTCACAGCCTTGTAAGGTCTATTCATACGATAGAGCGATATATATATATATATATATATATATATATATATATATATATATATATATAAATAGAGAGAGGGACAGAGACATACAAGGTGTGTGTTTGAGGAAGATAAATAAAAGGACGACGAAGAGAAAAAGCCGATATCGACGAGGGCAGGTCGACGAGAAGAGTCGTTGTCATCGAGTCCAGCAAAGTCCCGGAGGACACGCCGTCAACCCCACCTCACCGCTTTGCACCCTGTTCTCCTTCGGCTGCTCGTTTCTCTTTCTTTTTTCTTTCGACTTCTCTCTTCCTCAATCTTTTTCCTCTTCCTCCTGGGGCTAGTGTACGTGCGGCTGTAAAGGACGCGGCCGTGTGCGACGGAGATGGAGGAGGCTGCCGAAGTCGAGAGAACGGCCGGTGGGAGGAGGCAGGCTCGAACTACGAAGATAAAGAAACGGCGAAGAAAAGACACACTGGCTGGCCAGTAAGAGTTTTGCACGTGAGGGTTGAGTAAAAAGACAATGTGAACTATAGACAGCAGTCATACATATATGTGTGTGTGGAAAGATTTTGCAGACATTCGACTTCGAGCACCGTCCTTCCGGAAGCCTTTTGTCGCCGTACTGAACATTATTTCATCCCCAATGTCTTCGAAATCACCTTTGGACGAGTGTGAGCCTGTTTGTATAAAAGTCATTTCAAGAGCCCAGTCCGAAAGTCAGAGTCGTCTGAAAAACGTTTCAAGGACAGTCGTCGAAGTAACCGGATGTGCTGATGGCCAACGGTACATATAACGGGCTTCCAAACGTCCTTTCTTCATATAAATATACATGTAACTCCATCTCTTCTGTCGGGAGATCCTGGGGATGCTGAAGCACGAGAGAACGAGACCAGCTCGTGGGCTAGAGCTAGGAAATACAGACACCCACATACACTTGTTCCAGTCACTACACAAACGGAGCAGCTGATGGGTGGGGTGGTAGAGATCTGACATCGTGTATAGAAGTGTGATAAAAGGATCGGGCGAGGAAAGGGCGTCGAGGCAGTGCATGTGTGTATGTGTGTGTGCGATAGAAAGCAAGAGAAGGAAGAGCGAGGTAGAAAGGCGAGAACGAGAGTAAAAGAGCTAGTTGAACACGGGAATCTCTGCCAACGGTCTATTTAAAGCTAAAACAGCAGCAGCATTAGCCGTAGCACATCCAGGGGGTTGGTAACGACTACGTGGCTATATAGTCTGCTTGGTGGTGCACGAATCAGAGTTATCTAGCCTCCTAGCCTACACGATATAAGCAGGCAACCCTGTTTCACATCATTTATACATATCTTATAGCAGCAAATAGAAGGCCCTAGACAACGTGGATATTACGGATTAACAGGGCTACGTTACGTCCTTTTGTTTCCTAAATGGCCCAAGATACGTGGAAGCTTGTCTCCGTCGTCGTCATCCAAGAGTTACCACCAGCGGGTACAGTAATTTACGAGCTTATGCAGAGAAAAAAAAGTTGGACACCTCGCGGCAGAGAGATCGCTCCGCACTTTGACAAGTGACCCAGTTTTATCACTGTTACGTAATTGATCGCTTCGTGCGCTCGCAAAAATCCTGTTTCTCTTGCTCTGTCTGTTTCTCTTTCTCTTCGTACTCCTTCCAACGTAGCTCATCCTTGCCCTCGGTTCTATCGTTTCCGTTTAAACGATGTTATCGTTCGACTCGCGGCGGATGCCAACCACCCTTTTGCCTTCAATGACGACTACACGTTGGCTCTGGGTGATTCTCTCTGGTTGAAACGGATTTGGGAAAAGTCTTGGACACTTTTTGCGTCTTAGGATGGCTTACGAAAGGACCCTATCCATAGGTGTGTAATGGCGATGAGTGGAAGAGTCGTTGATCACGCCCGATCATCACGGACTGGGTGAGGAGCACAGCCCAATGCTCATCACGCGCTAGCCGCCTTGCTTTTCATGCTATGCAGGATCTTCCACCAAAATAGTCATCATGGGCGGAGTAGGATCGATCCTGCGAACGCGTGACCACCCTCAGCCACTTCAAAAACGCGAATCGTGTCTTCATCCACGTACACAGCAAGCTCCGAGCCCTGTACGGAGGGCCGAGCATTCCGGATTACTTTGGCCCGGTCTCGCTAACGACTTTACCAATCCGATAAATTCGCATCGCTCGTGACAGGCGAGGAACATAGGCCTCGGTACAAATGTCTCCTCACGCGATCCCTCCAACGTACGAGTCGACCCCTTAGCGCCTTTCGGACTTCTTTCTGCCCCGACGGGAAGAAAGGAGCAGAGCCACTTTTTGCCCTGCCTGCGAATTCTGACTCTCATTGTCATCACCGTGAAAAGTTGATGGATCTTATCACTCGCGGCTAGACCGCTTGCGAACTTTTTTGCACCCCCCTTTTTACATGCTCTTCCCGTTTAAGGCCTTAGGCCACTCTACAGGCCGAAAAAATAGGTGTTTTGGGGATTTTTTTTCAGAAAAACTACAAAACAACTCGCGATTACAAAAAAGGTGTTTATCATACATATCAGTGACTGTATACAATAATTTTTTTGAAGCGATTAATTTTAAAATAGCGGCTGTGCAGCGGTTTTGCGATGACGTCTCCGTTTTTCCAGGGTCCACGGCCGAACAAACAGCTCCTGTAATTTTTGAATTATAATGAGCCAATGATTTTTTTCCGATATATTGATTTTTGGTCAAATGGCGCACTTTTAAATCGGAAACTGAAAAATTTGCATTAAAAACGTCACATAATTGTTAATAACAAATGAACTATGCAATATTAAAAGAATCGTGCGTACTTCCATAGACAATGTATTTTTCAAGATATATGTAACATTTGAAGTGAAACGGTGAAAATGAGCGGAGCGTGAAAAGTAGAGCGGGTGTGTAGAGCGGTGAAAAGTGAAAATTGTCTGCGTTATGTTTCCGGTCAACTTAAAAATGCAGTCTTGAGATAATCGCGTTTGAAGTTTTGAGTAGTGAGCTGCGGACCAGCCGGCCTTGTACTAAAATTCGAAAACCGAGTACTTACAAGGAACATTCCTAAGGTGACACCCTTCGATTTTGTTGAAATTTGGATATGTTATAAAGCACCGAAAAGTAAGCGATACATATTTTTTTTATTGGCGGAAAAACGGTTTTAATGGTTGAAACGCAATCTCAAAAAATGGGGATTTTTTTCCGTTTTTCGTCGATAACGTTTTCGTCGATAACGATACATTGGAGATGAGAACGATAACGTTATCGACGAAAAACGAAAAACACCCCTATTTTCGAGGGTTCGTTTCACCCCTTAAAACCGTTTTTCCGCCGACAAAAAAAATACGTATCGCTTACTTTTCGGTGCTTTATAACATATCCAAATTTCAACAAAATCGAAGGGTGTCACCTAAGCGATGTTCCTTGTTAGAAATTTTTCCCGGTCATAATCTTTTGGGACATCATTTTTGAGGTCCTAGGGGACCATTAAAAAAAATCGATTTTTCAAAAATTCTAGAGTCGCCTAACCCCTTAAGGGAGATGGTGTTTTTCGCTTGTCACAGTGAGGAGATTCTCCCCATATTCGATAATCTCGCGTATTGACACGATAATTCAGCAACCCGGTACGCTGCTGCGAACCCCTTCGCTATTGTCGCGAGGGTTCCCGTTGTCGCGCATCGTCATGCTGCTTTATGATTCTTGGCTCGGGGATTATTCTTGCGCGTATCAAACCATCCAAGGAAATATTCGTCGTTAAGGGCGAGAAAGGGAGCGTGGCTAAAATTTTCGAAAGTAGTAAAAGCCTTTCAGCGCGAAATATCGTCCTGTCTTTAAAGCTTTTGTTTCGCGCGACCTTCCCACTCACCGAGCAGTGGAGAGACCGTGTCGGACAATGTAAGTGGGACATTAGACGGAACAAATGGGAGAGGCAGCGACGGGAGAAGAGGAAAATGAAGAAAAAAAATGCAGAGGCAATGCCAGCACCCGTGGCCGGATATACCTAATTATCGAAGACGAAATATACCCTCGAGACACGGTAGAAATATACGTGCAGAAACGAGTTGGTGAAAGGGTCCATTTTTAAGCTCCTCAGACCGTGCAATGTGTTACATTTTTTCTCTTAACATAACCTCGAACTGCGATCTATATGTATTCGATACATAATATTTCAGCGGTCAGACTGAAAGAGGCTCGCCAATGTGCCCACCCCATCCTATACGTAAGCTCTTGAACATCCCTCAAATTCCTCCCGCATGTGTTCGTATCTATAGGAACTAGCACAGATGGCAATGTGGCAAGTACATCAAGATACGTACCGAGTGCCTCGACGGAACTTTGTTGAAGACCGAAAATGATTAGGGTAGTGATCGTCGCGTCCACTAACCAATTCGACCATGATTCCCAAACACTTGAGAAGTTAGGCCAAAGACACTGATGACCAACTGAAATGGACACTTCCAGGATGTATATCACAATCTTGACTGTGGGTGCCACAAATCAAGGGACAATGAAAAGCCGTTGGTAAACGGTGAGGTTGGGCCATATTTTTCATTTTGATTCCTCGCCAATTCCGCGAGATTAACTGCAGGGTCATACGTACGCCCGAACATCCAGGGATGCTAACACTGTACAACAATACTAAGTGCTCGAACAAAAGTTCCATGATATCCTGCAACGAATTATTGATAACCTAAAGCTAGGCAACAACTGCTAGGGCCACTTGGTTGCTGTGCGGTTTCGGCAAACTCCCATGGCGAGCAGCGCCGATATGGGCCAATACTTAGATGGATGACAGTGAATTGACAAGTGTAGGCTAACAGGCGAAGGATCCCAGAAGTCCCCAAAGCGCAACAAAGGAGCATTGGCAATAATAAAGACTTTAGTAACATACCAGGTGTAGAAGTATGAAACCGCAATTTCCCTATAGATGGTGTTAGCCATCAGTTTAGGAACCGTAAGACCGCTTCTGCAGCGCTATCATCTTCCTCTAACAGCTGACGAAGATTTTCAACACACAACAACCCAAGTTCCCTACACCGGTATATTTTTCTATAACCTTAAACATGTCGAGTTTTGTGCCTACGAAATATGATTTCCGGACAGCATTGGTTTCCTGTTATCATTTGAAGAAAACTGCTGCCGAATCGCATCGAATGCTTGTCGAAGCTTACGGTGAACTTGCTCTTGGTAAAACACAGTGTTTCGAGTGGTTCAAAAAATTCAAAAGTGGTGATTTTGACGTGAGAAACGAACCGCCGAAAAAGTTCGCAGACAACGAATTGCAAGCTTTATTGGATAAGATGATACTCAAAGTCAACAAGAACTCGCGGATCAATTGAATGTGATGCAGAAAGCCGTCTCCATTCCTTTTTATCATTTTCAAACAACAGACGTGTAACTTTTACAAAAAAAATTCCGGTTTCATACTTCTACACCTGGTAGCTAGCACCTGCTATCAATTCCATCCAGCAAAGTTGATGCGCATCTACCCTTATGGATTTCCTAAGTTGTTCCAGTCATTTTTCCAAGTGGAACATGAGAACTGGAGCCTTCCAAGCGAGACCAGTAGATAGACCGTCTTCGTAATTGATATTTTTCCTCGGCTCGGTCATCCACACGGACGATCTTAACGAGCCGTCGTTCCGTCACTTTCCTTCGACCCACCCTGTATGACGGCATGCCGTATCAGCACTGGTATCACTGTAGCGCAGTGTCTCCCGCTGTACGCAGGAATCTAGGCTATTAATCAGGTTCAGAGGGCTTTTGCCAGTGTCGGAAGGGGATGGGGAAAGGTTGGGGCTCCCTCACCGGCCGGCCAAGTGATTTTTACTTCGCATATTTTTTACCCCGCCTCCGCTCTCATCCCTCGAGCCACGGTGGGAGGTCTCGAGCGTAGCCGGGTATCGCGGGTGGCTGGGGGTATTGCGAGGGAGTTTGGTTGGCGACGGTGAGGTTGAGAGGATCAAACCGTGCGCGAGGGTAAAAACGGGTTGGCGAGCTCTCCCGCAAGCGGGGCAGAGCCACCGTTTTACGGGGTCACTGGAAGGTGGCAGCACCCTTATGAAATTCGACTCGGGCCGTCTGCGCGACTTGCACCAACCCCGTTCTCCTTTTTTCTCTCCTTTTTCCCCAAACCTAGTTTTCTCATACCCTCGCACCGTTTCCATAGCGTATGTACAGAGGCGCGTTTGCCGGAATTTGCAGACTTACCCTCTTGTCTTTGGAGGTGAGGTCCGCCAGCCTAGTGGTCACTGACTGCTTGGGGAGATGGTCCAGTTCTTCCGTCTTGTTTCTTTTTCCGCAAACCCTCCCACACGCGTGGGTACTCCCTCACGGATGAGCACGTTAGTTGATGTAGTAGGTGCGAAAACGGTGGGGCTGCAAGGTGGTGGCGGAAAGAGGCTTCTCAACCCCGCTGGAGGTATTCTCCTTCCTCAACACCTTATCCACGGTGTGCGGGTAGGCGTTATGGAAAAGCGCAGAGGAGCAATGAGCTCCTTAGGCGGACGATGGCTCGCCAAAAGCAAAACCGCTCTCCGGTTCAACTCCATTGGCTTAGGTGTATATAAGATCGCTCCGTTATCCGCGTCACCGAATATCCTACGTGGGGTACACCGGGAACAGGAGGTGGAGGAGGGTAGATAAATAATGCCGCGTTTTACGCTCCTGTGCAATGTGCTCGCTCGTACGTACGCGGATGCAGCAGCAGCTGCGCGCGGAGGCCCTCTGCGGTCGCAATGTGAGATATGTCCTCATACCTAATTCACCGGGTTCCTGTGCAATATTCCCCCGCGGGGCAAACTCCCGCGAAAGCTATAGGCCACCAACGCTATAACGGTAGCCCAAAACGGATCAGTGGATGTCGTTAAAACAATCGTTTCCGCGGTTCCACCATTACTCAGACCATAAAATCGTCTCCTCTTTCCCTCATTCCAGCCTATGCCGGGCTCTGCACCATCAATCGATCAGGCTAATCGCGTCCGCTCGATTACACGGCCCGTATGTCCACTCGACCTCTCGACTCTTCGTATAATAAATTGGTAATTAGTCGATTGATCTGCATACACCGCTCGCCTGTGGATATACACGTGTATCCGAGTATTCTTGGACGTACGAAATTTTGATGCTGCGAATAGCCACACGCTGATGACGACCGCTGGATATCTTTGATCGTACGAGTCGAAATTATGCATTCGCTTCGCTACATTCGGCCCTTGTACACGTTTCCCTTTCGCACGCGATACCGGCATGCTGCCCAGTTCTTTTGGTCATATCCCTCGTCCTCGAGATGACGGTGCCTGGGAGAGATGACGCGTTTCACTGGGGAGACTCTAGGCACTTGGGTATGGTGAAAGGTGAGCGGAGAGGTCGTGACAATGTACGTTTAGCAATTGGTCAAATTGGTTGAAGAGATTGGATCAAAAGCAGAGGTGAAGTGTCAGCGTAACTCAGTTAGGGTGAAATCATTTTTAGAGACGCGAGGAATGATGCGATGATGAATAGGCGAGTTTTCAATGGCATACGGAACCAATGGAAAGTAAGGACATAGAGATTTTCGATTGAACGACACTGTTTTACGAGAATAGTTTGAGGTTCGAACATAACCAGTAAGCCCAACTTACCGGTTAGCATCGATTCTTTTTCCCATTCCTTGGCATCCAAACTCACAAGGTGTGTTGTTCACACCAACAATCATCAACAATGATCAAACCAACAATGATCAAACATCACTTAAGTGTGCGCCTCTGATTTTGCTGAAACTCATGTATGTGATGAAGCATTGGAAACTATGAGACATGTATTTTATTTTGTCGGCGGAAAAACGGGGTTTAAGGGGGAAACCACCCCTCAAAGAATGGCGTGTCGAGGGGTGATTTTGCAGTTTCACCCACAAACACCGATCTGAATGAAACAAAAGCCAACATTCTTCTAATGTAAAGCGATGAAAATTAAGTGACGACATGCCTTCCTTTGAGGGTTGGTTTCTCCCTATAAGATGTTTTTCCGCCGTTGAAAAAAAGGGGTCTAATGGATTTTAAACTTTTACCACATATACGAGTTTCACCAAAATCGAAGACGGTCACTTAAGGGAAGTTTCTGCCCTGTTGGGCCAAAAAATGTTCGATTTCTCACCAATGTTTTATGCAAATAGTATTAAATATAGAATGTTGATATTTGGTATGTTGACCGAGCGGTCTTTATTGAGCATCAATATATTTTTTAAAGTTTGACAAAACATGGTGGTGGGAGTGGGAGGAGCCACGTATGTCGGTGCGCACGCGATGACATTCTTCGCTTGCGGAAGTCCTAAGTCCCGGACAGGTGATCCGCAGCAAAAAAATCAATCATGTTTTTACTTTGTACAATATTGTGTATAAGTTGACCTAGAATCAAGAAGAAAAATTGAAAAATAAAAAAATAGTGAGCAGAAAACTGCGAAATTTTTTGGGAAAAAAAACAAACTTCCGATCGCTCACAATTTTTTTATTTTTCAATTTTTCTTCTTGATTCTAGGTCAACTTACACACTATATTGTATAAAGTAAAAATATTTTTTGCTTCAGATCACCTGTCCGGGACTTAGGACTTCCGCAAGCGAAGAATGTCATCACCCGCGCACCGACATACGTGGTCCTCCCACTCCCACCACCATGTTTTGTCAAACATCAAAAAATATTGCGATGTTCAATAAAGACCGCTTAGTCAACATACCAAATATCAACATCCTATATTTAATAAATACTTTTGGCATAAAAAAATGGTGAAAAATCGAACAGTTTTTGGCCCAACAAGGCAAAACCATCTTTTAAGTGATGTTCCTCGTCAGTCACGTCTTGGCATAATTCTTAAAAAATTTCCGCTACTATCAATGTCATTTCAATCGCTCCAGGCTACCTTCCTTCCGCAATCGAAGTCACGATCGATCTCACATCCTTCGAAAATCGAGCCCTTGTCCTTTAAAAATCGATCCCCTGTCCTTCAAAAATCAACTCCCCATCCTTCAAAAAAACCCTTCGACAAATTGTCCCCCAGATCTTCATCTTACTTGCTTTCGTCTTTTCGCTTGTATCGGCTTTTAATAATTAGGGGAAAAAAAATATACGAATGAATCGCGAGTTATTTTGCATTTTTTCCCGATAATCTCGCGTACACATCAGCGGGCGGGTCTCGTATTTTTAATCAGCCGGTGATTTCGAACGTGGCCTCGACGCACGGCCTTGTACATCTATGAAGTACGGTGGACAAGTTTTGGCGAAGACGGAGCGCGCAAAAAAACGGGGTTGCGAGGAAAGTAAAGTAGGGGGGGGGGGGAGATTCGAGAGAAGAAAAATAGAGGAACAAAGAAAAAGAAAGACAGACAAACCGAGAGCAAGAGAGAGAGGGAGAGAGAGAGAGAGACAGACAGACAGACAGAGAGAAATTCGCCGCCAGCGAGGTGCAGCCGGATCCGAGTGCAGGGGCTGTGGCTGGGGCTGGAATCGCTGCGTTCCTATACATACAATATATATGTACATACACATACATATGTATGTTTATATATATGTTTATATATATATATATATATATATATATATATATATAGGAGCGAAATAGTTATATACGGGGGTTGGCTGGTTGACGATGGTTGAGTGGGGGGATGCTTGCGCGGCTCGACTTTGCCGCTCGGGCGGGGGTGTCAAAGGAGCCCTCTGGGAGGGATGCGCATGTACGCTTATATATATACACATATATATATATATATATATATTTGTGTGTGTGTGTATGTGCGCTTTTGTGTTAGTGTAAGCTAGCGTGTGCAGTAACAGGGTTCGGGAGTCGCGGGTTGGCTCACTCTGCGGCTCCCGCCGCTCGGGAGCAGACACGCGGGGCCAAAACTTATTTCAACTATTTTATTAAAAAAAAATTGTAAATAACACTAAACGAAACCCTCACACACACACACACACACACACACACACATACACGCACAAACACAAACAAAAACACATACATGTACAGCCTTAAATCGACGCATCTACACACGTGCAAAAACATTAATCGTCGACACGTAAAAAAGAAGAACAAAAAACGCCGAACAATAAAGAAAATAAATCGCGGACGATTAAACGACTCGAGTAAAGGCAAAAAGTTGAAGACGAAGAACCAACAGGACGAAGGTCCTCCGCGAAAATCTCAATAAATCAACGTTCGAGCAATCAAATATCTCCGCGCGAGTGCGTGTGTGTGCGAGGAAGAACCCGGAGAAGGTCGCAGCTGAGAAGAGGCAACACTCGGTTGTTTTTTTTTCGGAGAGGCCCTATTTTTTTAAATAAGGGCAGCAGCGAGCTGCGACGCGGATAAGAAATATTTGTAGCACGCACACGTATACATCGAGATACACACACGCACACACACACACACACACACAGCCACACGTCGTCGTCCCAAAGCAGCAACAAACAACAACAAAAAATCAAAATCCCTGGAGAAGAGGACAAGGAAATACAACAACAACAAAAACGAGACGAAGAAAGAATAACCAGCATTTTAAATCGCAAGGAGCCGACGCGAATCGAGTCGCGATACTTTTTCATTTCTCTCTGTACCGTGTGACCCTTACATTATTTTGTCCCCAACGAGCGGGACGGGTTCAGTGTTGTAACTTAGATTATAAGCGAGTATAAAGTTCCGGAGCGCACAATAAGAGCGGACAACGAGGAGGTTATAATTATTGTTAAAAAAAAAAACAAATCACAAACGAACAACGAGGGCGGGAGAGAAGGAGGGAAAAAGCGTCGCGAGGAGTACCGTGGGGCACACGGTGAAAAAGACACGAGGTCGCGGAGGGAAAGAAAGATTAAGGGCGCGAGAAATCAGCGTACCGATAAGCTGTAATTTTTTATATATTGATAAAAAAGAAAACGTGAACAAAAAAAAAATCGCAAGAAAAAGGACATAAAAAACAATTGATGAAGCATACTCCGTCGTAGGAGGTTTGGAGAAATCCTCGAAGTGCGAAAAATCAAGGAGAGCCTGGCTCATATATCGATATATATATATATATATATATATATATATCTATATATGCCGTTCTGACGCACGCGTGCCAGCTCCACGTGTACCTACGTGCGATATACGCGCCAAGCTAAACGCTCTTCGATCAAAATCTCGAACGTTTCTTTCCCCACATTGCGAGAGAGGAAAAAAATTCACCAACGACTCAATTGAAGAGATTTTTTCAAAGCCAGAGAGAAGGAAACTTTCGGACACGCAGTAGACACGTGTGAAAAAAAAAATGTGCAAAAGGCTCGAGAAAAGATTTTCGTCGTAGAATGCAACAAAAAAAGAAGTATTTTAAAATAAAGTCCGAACGACTGGCTGTGCACGATCGTCCATGGGGAATGTGTCCTGACGTTTCGATCGAAACGAATTCCCGAGCACGAACTCCCTATCTCTCTCTCTAGTCCTATAGACGAAGTTAGAGGAGGAATAATTAACTTTGCCTCGTCGCGTAAGCCATCAACCCAAACCCGGCGTCGAAGTCTCTTGAAACACCAACACAGTGCGAGGGAGAGAGAGAGAGAGACACGGAAAAGTTAACATTTTTGGCAAGTGGAATTTAATAAAAGAGAAAACTCTGCAAACTGCAAGCTCGAGTGTGATCTCGAAGATTCTCGGCGTCTTTCGTCTTTCTGATTCGAATCCCCACTGTGCACCGCCTCGCGAGACACCAGCCCTTTTCTTCGATACGAGTAAACGAATCGATCAAATCGGCAAGAAGAAGAAAATTAAGATTCTTCGCGTGCTGAAGATTACAAAAAAGCACACACACACACACTATCGTCCTTATCGAATAAGAGAGATTGCGGGGGCGGAGAGGTTGAGGAGAAAGGAAAAATAAAATCGGACAACTTGACTAAGAAAAAAAATCGCCAAGCGTCCGGTTGTGCTCAAATTCGTCCAGGAAATAATTAAAATTTGAAGAAAAAAAAACATGATTCTTCTACCGTTCGCATAAGGAAAGATATTAAGATAGAAAATCGTCCGAGGAAATTAAAGACCCACGCCCACGTGTGACTGTGGGTACGTGAGGTGCACAAAAGTTACGGGCTCCGATCGTCGTTTCCGGTTTTGCGAGAAAGGAAAATTATCACCACCTGAAAACGCTATCGGTGCACGATAATAATTAAAAAAAAAAAAACGTCGAAAAAAGGAAGCGGAAAAAGGAGGGGAAAAAATTTACATACACGAGAAGAGTACTCGATTATTGCCACGCTGGAGAAGCAAAGACGAAAAAACGCTATGGCGGGCTACAATCACGCGAATTCGCAGCGTGTCGTCTACCACGCGACCTACCCGACGCCGCTCGCCCCAAGTGAGTCCTTCTCACGCTATACAACACACCCAAACCAGTCATTTCCTATTTTTGGGATCGGGTTGAAATTCCGAAGTTGGAATTATCGGAAGGCTCAAAACTCCGAAATAATACTACCCCGAAAGATCGAAAGTCCGAAAAAATTTTACACAAAAGACCAAAAATACGAAATTCTGAGCACCGCCAAAATAATTCGGCTATGGAAGTTTCAAAAGTTTCAAAATTTTCGATAAATCGACGAATTATTTCAAGTTTTTTTTTTTTTTATTGACAAGTGATTTTACTTCAATTTTGAAATTTTTCTAGATAATGCTATACGTTCTGCAGCATTTACAATCAACTGTGTAGACTTTCGCTGACATGATCTTGTTGAAGCTTGTCATTTCGGAACTTTAAAATTAGGACTTTTAAGGCTTTGGACCACTCGAGAGGCCGAAAAAATTGGCGTTTTGGAGATTTTTTTTTTTCAGAAAAACTACAAAATAAATCGAGATTACAAAAAAGGGTGTTTATCGTACATATCAGTGACTGTATACAATTATTTTTTTGATGCGATTCATTTGAAAATGGCGGCTGTGCAGCGTTTATCTTAAAACTGCATTTTTTAAGTTGGCTGGAAACATAACTCAGACTATTTTCAACCGATTCACGTTAAATGTTGAATATATCTTGAAAAATACATTGTCTATGGAAGTACGGAGGTTTTTTTTTATATTGCAAAGTTCATTTGTTAACGATTTTTTAGGCAAATTTTTGAAAAGTAAAAAATTTGCCGAAAAAATCGTCAGATAATTGTTAATAACAAATAAACTATGCAATGTAAAAAAAAAAATCATTGGAAAAATTGGGATCAGCTCAAAAAATGAATCGAAGCCTTGTCTATTCAGGTAAATTCAAATTACTAAGACACGAAAAAGAGAGGAAGAGGGAGAACTAGATAAAACAGATAAAACTAGACTCATTTAGAGATCTAGAATTTCAATTTGCAAATAAATTTTTTGTAAAATAATAGAAATGAGCAAATAAAAATATAAAAAAGAACTTTCGTTGCATTCCGGCGATGCAAACTTCAAGACCATACAACAGTGTATATACAACATAGTATAGATAACATAGCAAAAATAGGATTTGGGCTGATCAAAAAATAATTCAGAATGCAATACATCCCACTTGAAGTGAAATTCATCCGAAACTATATGTTTGAAAAAAAAAAACATTCCACAAAATTGCGGCTGTTAAAACAAGTGTAATTTTGGCGAACTTTTTTCTTCCATTCGGGGGCTTGAAGAATACTAAAATAAATAATGTTTTGAAAAACGGCTAAGTAAAACGATAGCTACTGCAATTACGGAACTTTTAGTTTTTTTTTTTAGATTGAAAATCTGAAAAACGCGTTCGAAAGTTTTAGTATGCGTAAATCGTTGCACTACCTGCTCTTCTTGAATCGTCTGTAACTTGGTCAATTTTCAATATTTTAACTTGACATTTTTTTCACATATTCTTGAACATGTATACTTCGAGAAAATGCAAAAAAAAATCGATTTTTTTTTATATTGCATAGTTCATTTGTTATTAACGATTTTTTAGGCAAATTTTTGGAAAGTGAAAAGTTTGCCCAAAAAAATCGTCAGATAATTGTTAGTAACAATTGAACTATGCAAGATGAAAAAAAAATCCTACGTACTTCCATAGACAATGTATTGTTCAAGATTTATTCAACATTTCAAGTGAATCGGTTGAAAATTGTCTGAGTTATGTTTCCGGCCAACTTAAAAAATGCAGTTTTGAGATAAACGCTGTACAGCCGCCATTTTGAGATTAATCGCCTGAAAAAAATTATTGTATACAGTCACTGATATGTATGATAAACACCCTTTTTTGTAATATCGATTTATTTTGTACTTTTTCTGAAAAAAAAAAAAAAAAAAAAAAAAAAAGCCCAAAAGGCCTATTTTTCGGCCTCTAGAGTGGCCTAACCCCTTAAACCGTCAGCGCATTTAAAGTTCGGAATTTCAACACGGCCCACATGTCAAGATGATGCCAGCGAAAGTCTACACAGTTGACTGTTAATGATGAAGAACGTATAACATTGTCTAGACAAATTAAAAAATTGACGCAAAATCGCTTCTCAATAAAAATAAAAAAAATCTATAAATAATTCGTCGGTATATGGAAAATTTTGAAACTTTTAAAACTTCCATAGCCGAATTATGTTGACGGTGTTCAGATTATCGGACTTTTGGTCTTTCGTGTAAAATTCTTTCGGAGTATTGAGCGTTCTGATCATTCGAAGTTCGGAATTTCAACCCGGCCCCGTCTTGAATTTCGGAGCATTAAATTTTAAACCGTCGGAGCATTCAAATTTCGAAATTTCAACCCGGCTCCCTATTTTGCTATCGCTTCCAATCCAAACTTGTACCGAGTACGGTACAAGAATTAACGTTGAAACTTTTGACTAGTCCTCAATTGGAGATTTATATTAATCGATCAATCGATCGGTGAACAATCCACGCCAATACTGCCTTCATACGGAAGAAGGCGGCATCTCCAAAAAAAATCAAAAATGCGTTTTTGATACCTTTGGAATCAGTACGAAGTTTCCCATCGTTTTGTATAGTAAAACGCATTTCTGATTTTTTCATCGATGCCGCCTTCTTCCATGTGACGGCAGAGTGTGCGATCAGCAGTTTGCCGAAATTCAATTGCTTTACGATGAAAATGGCTCGACGAAAATTCGTACCGACGCGATGATATTGTCAAACGTGTGACAATTAGTAAAAATTCAATCGTTTTCGGCGATCAATCAATTATTGCAAATTATTATATCACTAAAACGTGGAATTGAATTCAATCCACAATAATGTCTTTCGACAATTCAGAATATCATTTTACGCGTGCATACGGTGCTGCAACTTTTTGACAGAACGCCAAATTCTTTTAGATCGCCGCTTACGATTGGAAAATTGTAGATTTCCACTGTACGCATATTCTTCATTAATGCGGGAGCCTGAATTAGAAGGTCCGAAAAAGAGTTTTTTTTTAATTGCTTAAATCGATAGATTCAAGCAATTAAATTTATCTATCTATCTATTTTATATTAAATTATTTAAATTTTACTATCCAAGAATATATTTACAAAGTTACAGAGGTCAATTTTAAATATTTTCAAAGATACAAGGCCAAAAGCAGAGAAGCTATTGATATTTGATATTGAAATTTCCTCCTATTAAAAACTTTGAAGCGAGTTTTCTTCAGTTTGCATTTTTACAATTTTTCCAAATTGGCGGGCGTCATAGCAAAAAAAAACTAAACGACCTATTGAATCAAACCAAAATTTATTTTATCCAGTATGAAAATTTCTTCTAAGTAAATTACAAAAGTCATTGAAAAAGTCTTTTTAAAATCATTTTTATAGTACGTTGAAGTATTTTTTTTTTTCAAACCTGAGAAAAGTTATCACTTCACGATTTTTTCAGCTTTTTCTTAATTCGCCCAGAATGAAAATATAAGACAACTGAAAATTTTGTTGGTTTATTTTGTTCAGTTAAGAAGTACGAGCTGATAAATCTGGGGTCATTTATTGTTTCATGTTGAATTTTTCTTATACATTTCAAATATACATGAAAAGATACCTCCATGTTTACTGGGCTCAATGGTTTTTTCCCTTCTAAAAAAACGGCGAAAAAATGCTTTTTTTTTTGGACCTTCTAATTCAGGCTTCCGCCTTAAGAGAGTGACGGGCCGAACAAGGTCTTTTTGCCGAATTTTTTTGGGTCTACTAGATTATTTATTGGGGATTCGGCAAAAGGTATGTTATTAACCATACATCGAACTTATTTCGTGTAAATTTGTATGAAAAAAAAATAAATTAAAAATCACCAACGTTATTAAGGTATAAGAAATGTGTATAAAAAATGTGGTCCAACGACCGAATCGATAATTTGACGGTGGTTGGTCTGAAGTATAAAAATAAAAAAATTTTATCATCCATATAAATGTAGTTCTCAATGCAAGCAGCCGTTTTTCGAGAAAAAAAATTACGAAATTGCAGGTGTTAAAAAAAAGTGTAATTTTGGCGACATTTTTATTTCTATTCGGGGGCTTAAAGAATACTAAAATTTAGAATAGAACAGAAAAAACTTGAAAAAATAACGAAAAAAATGCGTTTCTAAAATAAAAAAGATGTATGTAATATGTATAATGCTCGAGAAAAAATTGGGATCAGCTCAAAAAATGAATTGATGCTGTTCAGGTAAATTCAAATTCCTCCTGCAACGAAGAAGAGAGGAAGAGAGGGAAGGAGAGATGAGGGAGAACTAGATAAAACAGCATCGGATCAAAGTTTGCATCGTTGGAATGCAACGAAAATGATTGATTTTTCAATTGCTCGAATTCCTTTCCGCAAGTCTTCGTTCCGAAAAACTCTCAATAACTTTTTTAATCGCTTATTTTGAGATCTAGAATTTCAATTCGCAAATAATTTTTTTGTAAAATAATAGAAAGGCTAAAATAAAAATATTAAAAACAAAATTTGGTTGCCTCCAACGATACAACCTTCAAGATAATAAAAACGCGTATATATAACACAATATAGCTAACATAGCAAAAATAGGATTCGGGCTCATCAAAAAATAATTCAGAATGCAATACATCCCACTCGAAGTGAAATTTATCTGAAACTATTTGTTTGAAAAAAAAAACATCACAAAATTGCGATTGTTAAAAAAAGTGTAATTTTGGCGAATTTTTTCTTCCATTCGGGGGCTTGAAGAATACTAAAATCAAAAACGTTTTAAAAAAAAGGGCTACGTACAACGATAGCTACTGTAATTACGGAACTTTTAGCTTTTTTTTAGATTGAAACTCTGAAAAACCGAGAAAAGTCGTTTCGAGAAAAACACGATCGAAAGTTTTAGAATACGTAAATCGTTGCGCTACTTGCTCTCCCTAAATCGTCTGTAACTTGGTCAATTTTCAATATTTTAACTTGACATTTTTTTTCACATAATCTTGAACATGTATACTTGAACATATATACTGTATGCAAAAAAAGTCGATTTTTTACCCGTCATAGTGCAGTCCCGCCTTAAGTCCGCCGGAAATCGAACGTAATAGTCCGAAAAAAGCGTACAAAATATTCTGAGGACAGTTTATTCCGAATCCCTGCAGATTTAATAAACTTTTTTTTACTTTACTTTCACTTCAATTGTTTAAATTCCCTCTAACCTCAATTATTAAAAATTCACGCACTTTATTCATCAAAGCTTCGAATTGTCAAATCAATCAATTGATTACAACATTAACTGAGCCTTATATCTACCTCATTTAATAACTTCGAAGTTTGCATTGTTGCAATGGAACGATATTTTTTTTCTTTATTTTTATCATTACCTAACGCCTTCTTCGCAAATTAGGGTCGTAAGTTTCTAATGAGAATATCTACAAACGTTCGAGTGATTTTCATTGCCAAAATCGGCAAAAAAAATTGATCACATTCAATAATTTCCGTTGCGTTCTAGCCATGCAAACGCCAACTGTCATCTCATTTATTAAGGGACTATACCAGTGTGAACGCTGGTATGGCGTTTGGGTGATTTTCGGGAATTTTTTGGAAGAAAAGTACTCAATTTGGAAATTTGGGTGATTTTCGGGATTTTTTTGGAAGAAAAGTATTCAATTAAATATTTCGGAAAATTCAGAATATATTTGGCTATATTTGACCTATATTACATAATTTTTACATAGAAAAAATATTGAGATCCAAGCGACTTATGCGCTTCCTTCGGAGGCGCAAAAAAGTTCCTCCACTGCTGACATGTTTCCGGCCGATTGAGTAGCTGAAACCAAAAAAGAAAAAAATGTCGTTAAACTGGAAGATATTTCCCGTACAATGACGTAGGATTTTCGAAAAATATCAAAATCTAACAAAATGGCGTAGTTATGAAAAAAAAGTCTGTTTTCTTTCCTATAAAATGTTCGCTTTTTTCAATGCCAAATCCTCAATTTTCATCCAATCAAAAATATCCTACGTCATTGTGGAGTACATATATTCCAGAGTACTCAGTTGAAATTTCAAGTCAATCGGATAATTGCTCTTTGAGTTACAATGTCAGTAAATTTGAAAAATCTCATTCCGAGAAAAACGCGTTTAAAGATTTAACTATCGATGTTTGCAAGATAAAATGGTTAGAGATACGGCCTTGAAATTTTTACCGGATATTCTTGAAAGTATAAACTGCCAAAAAAGGCAAAAAATCAATTTTCGAAAGTGCCACACTGGCCCCTTAAAGCCTCGAATTAATAATCTAATTATCCAACAGCAACATTTTCATCATTGATAAAAGCTTCCAATTACTCGTTGATTACAACACGGTCAATACACCTGCGATCTTTAAAAATGTCGTAACCCGTTGATCCCTCTTTCCCCGTTTTCTTTCCCCCCGTCTAAGTAAATCGCGCAATAAAACTGACACGATTAAGTTATGAGCGATTGCCGAGCGGGATAAGGGAAAGAAAAATCATTATTGCCTTCTCCTCGTCGCGCGGCCTCTTGCAGGAACTTTCAGGGTTGTAATATAATTTGCAAGTTATTCGGAGATTTCGTGATCGTAGTTACGGATTCGTTTGGGGGAAACGATGCACGACCATTGCGAACCGTGCCATCGCACAATCGTTTCATCGTGCTTGTATTTCTCCTACACACACACACACGCAAACACACACACACACACACACACACACACACACACACACACACACACACACACACACACACAAATATACATATGTATATATACACTCACATATTTTATATAAATTTACTTTTATGTATAGCTGTATATCTTTCTCTCCCTCTCTATCGTGGACTTTCGGCCACGTACAGAGCAATTAAACTTTTCATGTGCAGAACGTTGAAATATCCGTATCAATTTACAATTGATGTGGCGCAGGCAATGTTCTGTCCCTGCATATATATATATACAGGGTGTCCTGTTATATATGGATGATCCTGCAACTGTCGATAGGTCGGATCATGTACTACTATATGCTGGAATTTCAGTTTAGTAAAAGTCCCACGGTTTTTGCGATTTTGGGCTTTATGTTATCTTCTGAAAAAACATGATCTGCTTTTTGATTTTTTGCATGCCATTTCTACAAATGATATGAATAGACAATAACTAAGCTACTTTTTTAAGTAATTGGCACGATATGCGTAGTATATTTTTTTACACTGCAGGCTATCAAAGTCAGATGTTTGAATTGGTTTATATGAAAAATCTGCATAAGGTCTTCTTTCATAAAGTTTCCTTAACATTTAGGGTTAAAAATAACACTTTTATAGATAAAACAAATAATGAAGAGTATTTTTTTAACCAAGTAAAAAAGTGATCATTCGTAGGAATGGTATGCGAAAAGCAAAAAGCAGATGATTTTTATCCGGAAAGCAGTGAGACTTTTACTAAACTGAAATTCCAGCATATAGTAGGACGTGATCTGACCTATCGACAGTTGCAAGCTTAGCCATTGATAACAGGACACCCTGTGTTTATATATATACATATATATATATATATTAAATTATCATGTTACCTTACCATCGTTAATTATAGATTTCCATATTGGGCATCCTCACTATGAATGTCAAATTTTTCTCCCACCCATCGCTTTTCTGTGGCTACAAAAAATCGAAAAGTCCACTCAGGCGTTTTTTTTTTTTATTCTGAAAAGAAATTAGATGCGTTTTAGATCTGTTTTGTGCATTCCAACCAAGGCTCAATCTGTGCTTCCGAAATTTACTAATTTTTATTTTTGCGAAATTTCAACTTCAGGGATGATTATTCGACAGTTTGGAAGTCAGGAATGTATTGCATTCCGAATTTTTTTTCAATCAGCCCAAATAATTTCCTCATTTTTATTATATCACAAAATCTTTTTACTGCAATTTGAAATTCTAGAACTCTAAACAAGCGATTTAAAAAAATTATTGAGGGTTTTTCGCAACGAAGATTTGCCGAAAGAATTTCGAGCAATTGAAAAATAATAATTTTGGTTGCACTCCAACAATGCAAACGTCAATCTCATCCTGTTTTATCTAGGTCTTCCTCCTTTCTCCTTTTATCTCTTTTTCTCTTCTTGGTTGTGCTGTTGGATTTGATTTACCTGAACAGACACGGTTTCGATGGATTTTTTGAGCTGACCCCATTCCTCCCTCGACCATCGTCAATGTTGCATACATCGTTTCTATTTTAGAAACGCATTTATTTCGTCATTTCTGAAGTTTTTTCCACTCGCAAAACTGGAAAAGTACTCTTGTGACTTCCACACTGTCGAATAATCATTCACAAAATCGACTTCGACGAAGGCTTCGACAGGCCTGAAACGGTTTATTTTTAATTTGTGCGGAATTTAATGAAAAAACATATTTTCAACAAACAATAATGTTTTTCGTTAAATTCCGCACAAATGATAAAAAATCGCTTCAGGCCTGTCAAAGCCGAATTGGAAATCACAAAACCACTAATAGCAGTATTGAAGATTAAAATGATAAAAATCTTTCGAAAAAATAGGATTCGTTCGAAAAAAAAATACAAGGAAAAGTGAGCCCACAATGAAAATAGTCTTAAAAATCATAAAATGGGTCACTCTATTTTAGAGAATTCATTGAAAAAAAATAAAAAATGGTAATCACCATTAAAAAAATAGTTTTCACTTTAGAAGCTAACAAAAACGCTGACATTCATAATTGATAATATTTTCATATTTTTTAACGAAAGTATGCTTCAAAATGAAAAAAACTATACCGTGACATTTGTCGATATCTCAATTATTTCAGGAGTTATCAGCGTTTAAACGTTTCCAAAACTTCCGAAATCGACATTTTTTCGAAAATAATAACTCTTAAAAAAGAAGAGATAAAAATCCAAAAATTGGTGTGGATATTTCTTTCATGGGGTACAATTTTACAAAAAAAAAAAATCAGAAAAATAAAAAATGGTCGGGGTCACGTGCTAGGTGAAGTCGCGCGGAATGTCCCATATATATGTATGTATAGTAAGTACACGTAGTAATATCATTGCACTTCGTGTTACGAGTTATAAATCGTGCCACATGATGAAAGACAGTGCAAGTAGATAAAGTCGATGTGGCAAAGGCAAACGAAAAGTATTCCCCTTTTAGAAATATGCATGATCGCGCGGTGCAATTGTATGTGTGTGTGTGTTAAAAAGCTCGCCGAACGATATCAATATAAGAGCCTGGTAAAATCCGTGTATCGTTAATTGTATTTTATCCGTTGAATCAACGTCAGTCAGTAAGTTAGCTCGTTAGATTTCCTGCATTACATGGTTTGTCGGTGTGCGCGGACGTATACTACTACTATTGCTCGTATCTTGTCTGGAAAGTTGGATCCGGGGTCCGCAACTTTTTTGACGCCGTCATTCGACTATTTCGCCCGGGCGTTAAATCGAGCGAACGTTTCTTTTTTTTTTTTTTGTTCCTCTCGTTCCGGCCGTACGACTCGGTTTGTGTATGCACCGATGCAGTGAAAATCGACCTTTCCGCCAAGATCGAAACCCACTGGGAGGGGGAGAGTAAGAGAGGGGGGCAATAAAATTCTAAGGTCGATTATCCTAGCCGAGTCATTTAATCCCCAAACAAATCGACGAATAATTTGATTCTCCGAGTTTGTAACGAGTCTATCACGAACCGACAGGATAAAAATTCAGTTCTTGTTTGCTGAAAGAGTAGCCTACAGTGAAGATTTTTTGGAAAAGTGTTTTTTTTCATATTTTGGGCAATACGGTGATAACGTTATCTCAATATTTCAAGACAGGTTCTGAAGTATTTGGAATTTACTAGATTTAAGGGGCTGGGCTGCTGGGAAGACCCGAAGATCGGGGTTATGTGACAAAAATTAATTTTGAAGGAAGAAGAAAGATGATTCAAAAATTGTTTCGACATTTTTTTGTACATTGACCCTCACTTATAAATATACCCACACTTATAAATATAAGTGCGTCAACGGAGGGTCAATGTACATACAAAAAAAAATGTCCAAACTAATTTTCAATCATCTTTCTTATTCCTTAAAAATTAATTCCTTATCCCTTTCTTTTAATTTCTTTAAATTGCTTTAAATTTTTAATTCTTTATTCTTTAAATTTTCAATTCTTTAAATTCTTTGAATTTCTTTATATTTCTTTTAATTTCCTTAAAAAATTAATTTCTTATTCCTCAAAAATCGTGGCCAAATGGCCACTATTTTCACACACTGGGTCAATTTGACCGGGATGGTACTTTACCCACCTTCCATTAACATCCCGTCGGTGAGTTTTTTCTAACAAAAATCAGGGACACACTCTAAACATTTCTTAATATGTATACATAATTAAAATGCGAAAAACATACAATTTGTTGGCTGCAAAAAATTATTGTAAATGATACATTTTGAAAAGTAGGCTTAAAACGGGTTGACACACTCGGTGAAAATGGCCCAGTGTGTCAATGTGAGGTCAATAAAGTTGTGTGCCAAATTTCATTAAAAATATTGATAATTTAAAAAGTTATAAACTATCTTGTAAAGGACCTATGAACGTGAGGGGCTCAACGGTGTACTGGATTTTGGCCAGCCGGTTAATCGAAAAAAAAAATTCTCAAAGTAGATAATATTGGCAAAGACTTGACCGAGTTTTTTATGTTATCGTGTTTCGATCACCAAAAAAATTCACGTGTTTTTTTTCTTCTATTTTCCGAGGAGAGATAACATCATTATTATTAATAACTAATGAAAAAAAATGTTAAGGAGAAAAACATCCGTCAAGATTGAACTACTATTACACTGAATAATTGTACCAAATGTCAAGTCGATCCGTTTATTAAATGTCGAGGAATCGTGTATACCGTTGAAAAAAATCAGTTTTGAGAAAAACGCGTTTAAAGGTTCCCTACCAGTTCTATCGTTGTAATAATAAGTTTACCTTCAATTTGCGATTCCCACACGCTATATGTTAAATCTTCCTCTTCAATTTGGGTTACCTGAAGCGACGGACGAACATTTTCGAATCTTCACAGTAGCCTAATATCCAGTAGATAATCCCTCAACCCTAAGTGCAGATTATGAATGCGAATTGACGAAAAAAAAAAACTTCAATGTAGTACGAGCACGTACCGTAAAACGAGGCTCAATTGACACTAAGGGTAACTTTGACAGTTTTCGGGGCTACTTTAACGGATCGCCAAAATACGGTTTAAATGTGTGCACAGAATAATTCTGTTTTACCTTTGTTTTTCTATTCTTGCTCAAATTTGTTGTTCAAGTTTTAATATAATGTTGCTAAAGTAGATTGTAATGCTGCTCAAGTTGATTTTGATCTCAGTGATAATTATAAGACTGATCAAGTGCCTATAACAGTACCCTAGGTACTTGATATTTATATGTAAAATGTTTCCTCAATAAGGATGACAATTGATTGTAAAAATCGTATCGACAATTTAATTATATTTATAATGCATAAAATATTACTTTTTTTTTTGTCAAAATGATGTCAAAGTAACCCTTAATCTTTTATATAAGTTGCATTTCAATACTTGTCAAACAAGCTAGAGGTTACTTTGACACTTAAAAAAATATATATATATATATATAAAATTATGGAGGGGTGGTGGAACTTGACTTTCTTATACACTTGATATCCAAATGACACATTGTTTTATTGAAGCAAAAAAGTTGGAATGTATGAAGTTAAAAAAAATGTACTTTCATCGAGAAAAAAGAATCGTTGAATGTGCAAAATGCATTTTTTTTGTCTCGAAATGTTGTTGTTTCAACAGTTGCTCAGACATGCTAAATAAGCAGATAGTTTAAGTGTCTCTTTGGTTACTGCCCAACTATACTGTTTTGTTATGCCAATCAAAAATCAAGTTGAACGCATTTAAAGATACAATTTTGTTAAACCAACTGAATTTTGGATGGATGAACGAATTTTTTTTTAGTGTACAAAAAACTTCCAGAACCTATTCAAAGTAAGCCCATTTTGAGGTATTTGATTACGAGATCGCAGCTGAGTCTTTCTGATACGGTATAGACGATACACATAGGCGTGTATGTTTAAAAAGTCACGCACGGCTCCCGGCTATTTATGCTAAATAAATAAATCGAAAGTCGGCGGATTTTGCGTGGTTCCTTACGGAGCGTCATGCTCGTTCTCTTATACAGTTTTATTCGTGTTTCGCAACTAGACGAATATGGGAACAAAAAGCGTAACGTGTTACAGAGATTTCGCGAATTTAAATGGTATTGGAAAAAGAATGGCGGTTTTCGAATGTTTCAATGAGAATGCTGCAGTTATCGGCAGCGATTAGTCCGCGAACGGAGAACTCACTCCGAGCCAAGATAACGATGACGGTAAGTCGTTATGTGAGAACAACAGCCCGAAAACAAGATAAAATCCGAAAAATTCGTGCGAGAACCAATAATTTGCACATTTATAGTCGATCGTGAAATAATAGCAACAATTTCACTACGTTTAAGTACATTTTGCAGGTTATGTTCACGTGACAAATTTTTCTACCACTCAATCGACGCGAGTCACAACTGCTCCTGGCGCAATATTTTACAGATTGCCAAGCACAGAATCAAGTGATTTTATGCACGTGTGAAATTATACTTTGGGATTTTTTTTGTACAAACAAATCTTTTTGTAAAGATTTTTTTTTTTTTTTTCAAATTTTAACCAGACATTGTTCATATCATTTCGCATAGTTGAGTGAAATTTCAGAACCGTCGACTATTGAGATTGGGAGATAATGGCTTTTTTAATTGCAACTTTTAACAATGCAGGGTCTGCATTGAAATTTAGACAGAATAATTTTCCTTAAAAAATATTTGTCCCCTATAATAAGAACACATATGACAACACCGCAGAACAGTATTGTTCGATATTTCGAGAAAAAAAGAATTATCGTGTTCCTAAAGTTAAAAATGTTGTCATAAAAAATATTTGCATTATGGATAATAATATTTTATATTGTTTCTGTAATCTTTATTAAGGGGAGACATACACCTAGGAGCCGGAAAAAGGTCATTTTTGTGAATTTTGTCATGGAAAACTATTTGAAATTTCGGATTGGGGTTTTAATTATCTAAAAGTATATGGGGCATTCCATATCAATTCGATCTGGGTCTGACCCTCAAATCTGGTTCCCGATTTTTCCTATCATTACTATCAAGCAATTACAATTTTTTCAGATTTTTCAGAATAAATTTGAGCGCGTCATGAATTTTTGAATTTTTTTTTTTTAACACCTCGATGGCCGTAATCGAAAAATCTGGAAAAATCCCAAAAATACAGTGCCAGATATAAAAAATGTTGGTGTAAAATTCATAATGTCTGGGCTTTCGCTTCAACCCCTAATTAGGGTTTTTGTCGACCATGATAAAAAAAAATCGAAAATTACAAAATACACTTTAGAAAAATCGGAGAAACTTTTTTTTAAATCTGTTATTATGCATACAAAATTTCGAGAAACAGTCTACAGTAAATTGACCTCTGCTTCTTCTTTTAAAAAAATTTTTTTCTCAAAAAGCTAAAAAACGGGTTGAAGCAAAAGCCCAGGCATTATGAATTTTACACCAACATTTTTTATATTTGACACTGTATTTTTGGAAATTTTTTCAGATTTTTCGATTACGCCATCGAGGTGTTCAAAAAAAAAAAATTCAAAAATTGATGACGTTGAGGTGCTCAAAAAAAAAATCAAAAGCTCATGACGAGCTCAAATTTATTTCGAAAAGTCTGAAAAAAATTGTAATTGCTTGATAGAGTGAGAGTAATGATAGGAAAAATCGGGAACCAGATTTGAGGGGTCGAGGGTCAGACCCAGGTCGAATTGGTATGGAATGCCCCATATACATTCAAAAATATGTTTAATTTTCTATATTTAAAAATATCACAAATATACAAGGATATTGTATGATCCTTGGAGCGTCGTAAAAAAATCTGCGTATACCCACTGGCATTTCTTCAAAAATCATCTGAAAAAAAAACCAAAAAGCTCATTAAATTAGATACTATAATCTAGTACTTGTCATAGCCGATTTTTAAAATATCGATTTATGACAAAATGTCGGACGTTTGAACATAAATTGTGATTTTTGGGCCGAAAATTAGTTATCATTTTGCCTATAAAACAAAAACTAAGGAACGGAAAAAAAATCCTATGACAAGTACTAGATAATGGTGTATAGAATAACCACCAAAAACTTCAAGCCAATCGGTTCATTGGTTTTCGAGAAATTTTGGGTACCGATTTGAAAAACGTGGTTTTGAGAAAAACGCGTTTGAAAATTTGGGAATGAATAAATCATGAAATTTGTCAACTTGCATGGAATCATCGATACCAGGCCCATAGTGTAGGTCTTCTACGGTCGACGGAATGTTCATATCTTCTAAATCCTCAACCTCGACCATCTAGGTGTATATCTCCCCTTGAGAAATAACCGTGTTGGTTCATTCATAACCAATTAAAAACTTCGTTCGATTAAAAATTGCTTCCAAATAAAAAATTGTGTTGCAGTATTATTTTAAATATGCCGCGCAAACTCACGTCATTGGATACGTGAAACGATGCGGTGTTGCCATATGTCTTCTTATTATAGGGTACAAATATTTTTTACGGAAAATTCTTCTGTCTAAATTTCGATGCAGATCCAGCAGTGTTAAAAGTTGCAATTTTAATGCTGAAATTTCACTCAAATATGCATGATGATATGAACAATGTCTGGTTAGAATTTGAACGCATCTACAGAAATCAAGACTGCGCGCTCGTACTACCTTAAGGAGGTACGGTGATGACCACGCTAGTAAACTAAGAGTCTTTTTTTCGCCATAATACCGCTACGTTTTAGACATATGGGTGTGGCCTATATTTCGAGAAATATTTTTTAAGTATTGAATTTCAAGCTACTTATTATTTTTATAATATGAAAACAAACGTAATAATCTACTACTCGACTTCAGTAGTACGCCATATCTTTGACGTTTAGCATCGTTGCATTTTCGATAGCTGTCATCGGTCCCACGTGCTCGGCTTATTATTTTTGGTAGCCGGTAAACATGGAGAATGAAAATAAGTACTGTAGAAGTTTATCAAGAGAGTAACAGGATTGTACCTGAAGTCCAGTTTAGAGACAAAGGTAGATTCTGTCGGACAAGAATTAGAGAGTGAAAAGATGATATTGCGAATGTAAATGAAAAACGTCGCGTTGACGTTAACCTCAATATCCAATGTCCAATCTGTCCGAAGTCAAAACATATTTCATCGATTATTATGTTATTTTTCCCTTTCCTAATTTTCACAATATTTGCAGATATAAAAACGAACGTTCATTTTATATGACGGTTTTTCCATGCTGACTTTACATGTAAATGCGTTGTATGCATGTCGCCAGAAAGATTGAGATGCCTTAGCTATACATAAAAGAACTTTGAGTAAATATCGACGAAAGGCCTTTTATAATCGATTAAAAACGTACGGCTTCACAAAACCATATTTTTAATTCGCGTTGAAAATATCCGATAGAAGAATCAAATTTGCGCGGGTATCCGGCGTTGCCACACTTCGAGCAAGATAGCTGCGGTTACGTCACGAGACGTCTCTCTCGCCGAATACTTCGGTTTTTCGCGACTTTATTTCTAAATTTATTGCTTATTTCTGCGGTGAGCTTTCCAATTCAAGTTGCCTTATTGATCACAACGAACCAACGAACGCAACCGTCAGTTTTTTTTACGCGTGTCTTGGCTCCAAGTAGCACAAAAAAATCGATATATGAGAGGACAGGCACATTTTGTCGTCTACGTGTGACTAATTGACCAACTTTAACAATTAATAACTCGGAAACTGTACGGTAAATCTCGCGGAAACTCCGCATACGCATGGACGAAGCTCTCGACAATGTTATTAAAAAAAATCGGGCTTTTATCTTGGACTCGCTCTAATCACCGTACCTCCTTAACAAAAATGTATCGTAGCATTGATCTGGCAAAAAAAGATTTGCCAGATCGAAGTTCAAAGCTTGGGGGAAAAACAAATGATGCTAACTTCAATATGATCTTCCGATCAGCTACTGTTGCCACCTTCATGCCCCGCTCGTACGTGCCTCCGGGACCTTGAAGTACCGTTGATTTTTGAATGGACGACGCTGAGGAATATTTAGACGCTCGAATAATAGCAGCGACCCGAGGCATCCTCGCGTAAATCAACGATCGTTTATTTGCTTCCGCGACGATAAATTTCATTGATACCGGACGGTGGTAATTGTCGTAACTCGCGCTTGGAACGATACAGTGCACGGGATTTTCAATAATTCAAGTGTGTTTTTGGGCACCGCGTGTCCGGCGCGTGTACATCCTTGCGATGTGTACAAGCCATGAGGAAGGCTATGCAAAAGAGGAATGGGGGATGGGGGAGGCTCTCTGGAAACCGCCACCGACACATCCGTGCCCACTGGGGCAATATATACCCCCCCAAAGAACGAGGTCAGGACGCGGCAAGTTCTTAGCACGAGAGAACAAGCCCTCCCCCCTCCCGCCTCCCCCCCCCCTGTACATGGTTTAAGCGCATAGGCCCCAATTTCGTCGTTTTGCACGACTTAACGACGCACAGACCCGTGTGTGTGGCAAGAATCAGCTTCCACCGATAATTCATGCACCCAACGAAACAGAACATGGATCTTCTCTTTGCAAGGATTTGCGAGGGTATGAGAATGGGGGGGGGGGGGGGGAGAGTATAATACCATGCAGTTGGATGTAAAGTTTCACTCCAACTATTTTGGAGCCAACTATTAGTGGGAACTGAATTTCACCGTTCTCTGCCCTTCTCACAAGGAACATCACTTTGGTGTCCTCCTCTGATTTTGTTGAAACTTTTTTATGCGGAAGAGTATCGAAAACTAAGAGACACGTATTTTTTTTTTCTATCGGCGGAAAAACGGCTTTAAGGGGTTAGGCCACAGTAACGGGTATGAAATCATCAGTGATGGGCAAAATTGTAATAAAAAATTAACAATTACAAATTACTAAAAGTAATTTGTAATTAAAGCGAACTCCATTAAAATTACTTTTAGTAATAATAATTGAATCGGAGTTCATCGAAATTACTTTCAATAATTGTAATTGAATTAGAGTCCATTGAAATTATTTCCAGTAATTGTAATTGAATTGGAGTTAATTAAAATTACATTGAGTTATTTTAATTAAATCGAAGTTCATTAAAATTACTTTCAGTGATTGTAATTGAATGAGAAATCATTACACTTATTTTCAGTGATGGTAATTAAATCAGAAATTATTAAAATTACTTTCAGTAATAGTAAACCACGCAATGTAGTTTCATTAGATTTTTTTGCTTGAGAGAATTCTAAGCATCGTCACATAGTCACATTGACTGGTCACATCGTCGCATCGCTTACATAGTCACATTGACTGGTCAAGCAAATTGTGGAAACAACTTAATTTTTCAAAAATAATGTCAAATTCTTGATTAGCTACCCGAAAAACTTTGGTAACCATAGCCAATTTACATATTGATTGTAAAATACTCGTTCCGATCACAACATTTGAATACTCGAAAAACGGAGAAAATCTGTTAGTCTATTTGTTGTTATTTTGCAGGTATAACGTCAGAGAACAAAAATGTATGCATATTTCGAAAGTACAACTATCGAGGACACCTTTAGGGCACTTTATTGTGCAAAAATAATCCGATAAGATTTCCGTAATTCAAAATGAAAAAAAAAATGTCACTCAAAAGTTCGTGTTTTTTCAACTTATTTTGCAAAAATATTGTATAAAAAATTATTTTAGCGAAATTTTCAGTTGCGCTATTCGAAAGAGCGGCCTTGAAAATAGTCGACAAAGTACTTTAGGATTTTTTTCCCCATAATTTTCATGGTAAATAATCACGTCGAAAAGAAGGCTTGTGAAAAGTGTCTTTGTGCCTTTAAAGGGTTAATCGTAAAAAAATTGTAATTGATATAAAAAAGTAACAATTTTCCCAAGTAATTGTAATTGATAACGGAAAAATTACAATTTTTCCAAGTAATTGTAATTAGCAGCGAAAAATTACAATTTTTACAGTAATTTTATTTGACAACAAAAAAATTACAATTACTTCGAGTAATTGTAGTTGATAATCACAAAATTACAATTGTTTATAGTAACTGTAATTGATATATAAAAATTTATAATTGTTTCCCGTAATTGTAATTAGTGACTAAATATTGCAGTTATTTACAGTAATTGTAATTTACGGGTAATGAAATTACAAAAGTAATGTCTGCTGCCCAACTCTGGAAATCATGTGCGAATTTAAGGATTTTTTTTTTCGTATGAAAAAGTGATTCACTCATATAATTAATTAAATCTATTTAGTATGAATATCAAGCTGTTAGAAAATATGTATATTTTTTTCGGGGTACAAAATGGCCGACTACTAATATTTGCTTTTGTTATCTTTTTTTAGGCGCTCCGCGGCGTGACATTTAGCATCCACAATTTTTTAGCTAGAACAAAAAACAAAAATTCTCGTCAATCTACATTAGAATACCTAGAGAAGTACGTATGGAATTTAAAAAATATTGTTTTATTCAAAAGGTGTAGGTATTTGAACTTAAGAAATGAATTTTCAGTGAAAAATTTCGTTATAACTCATAAAATGAAAAGTTTTCGATTAATCAGAAATTCCGTACGTACTTCTCTGCGAAATGCAATTGGGAACATAACTTTCAAATTTGAAGTAAATCGAGTGAAAATTGTTGAAGTTATTTGTCACGCCAATTGGAAAGAAGCTGTTTCGAGAAGTTTCGAGTATTCGGCTATTTTGTACATCGAAAAAAAAATATACATTTTCTAACAGCTTGATATTTATAATAAATAGATGTGTAATTAATTTTATGAGTGAATCACTTTTTCATACGAAAAAAATGGTTAAATTCGCACATGATTTTATAACCGTTACTGTGGCCTAAGGCCTCAAAGAGTGTGAAACGCACCCTCAAAAATGGGGATGTTTTTCCGTTTTTCGTCGATAACGTTTTAACGGTACGAGATAAGAAAAAATGTCAAATTGCAACAATGTTAATTTTTTTGTGTACTATACATTGGAGATGAGAACGATAACGTTATCGACGAAAAACGAAAAACACCCCTATTTTCGAGGGTGCGTTTCACCCCTTAAAACCATCTTTTCGCCGATAAAAAAAATACGTGTCCCTTAGTTTTTGATACTCTACCACCTAAAAAGTTTCAACAAAATCGGAGGACATCAAAGTGATGTTCCTTGTCAGATTCTCTTTCCCTCTGTCTCTGGCTATTGTTGCGCAATAAAATTATACACTTATTTCGATAAGTGAAGATGAAGTAGATATCGAACTTGTGCGAAAGAAAAATTCAGCAAAATCGATCTGAGGGGTTTTTGGTTTTTGTGACGAATTTGTGACTTTTGCCGGGGAGAATAAATTCACAAGTCAAATCCGACGGGAGTTGGCATTGAGCAATTGTGTGAAAAGTTTTGTTTTTTTTTTAGAAATCTCCGAGAAATAATTTCGTGCTTAAGGGATTACACCTAGTTGGAATTTTTTGGTTTTCGATAGATTCTCAAGAATACCATTTTTTAAATGTGGTCTGAAAATTTGGAGTGTATCCGTTCAAAATTGAGGGGGTTATGGGCGTTTGTAGGGAGGTTCCAGGATCGGCGAACGTTGAATGTTTTTGTCAAAATTACTTTTTCAAAATCGGTGACCACGATGTGTCGAAAATCACTGCACCGATAAACTTCAAATTTTACAAGCTTTTTTTCACATATCAAAAAGTAGTGCTTAAACGAAGGATTTTTTCCTTCGGTGCATCGTTTTTTTATCAACGAAAATAGTGTTTTTTTTTCACCGAAAATCGATACTTTCACTTTAGACCGCAGTCACGTTTCCAAAAATCAATATTTTATTAAATCCTTCGTCCAAGCACTAAATAACTTCATGCAAAACCTCGATACGTTTAATTTTCTTTATTTAAACCATCGAATCTACATGTAAAAATATTTTGTAATACAAAAATTGTAAGGGATACTTAAGAACATACTCTAATGTCAAAATAAAATTTAAACAACAGCACACGTTTTCCCAGAAAAAAAATCACGAAAATTTCGTTGAATTAAAAAATGGACGTATCTCGATAATTAATAACCCGATCAAAAAAAGTTTCAAACAAAAGTTGTTCGGATTAATAAAATACGTATAAAGTTATGTGACGTCTAAGCCCGTATCTGTGAAAATAGCGGCACAAAAACGCTTAGAAAATTCGAGAGTCTGGGTCAGTGGTGCTCGCGCGTTTTTCGGCCGCTATTTTCAAAGACAGGGGATTGGACGTCGGATAACTTTATGCGTATTTTATTATTCCAAGCAACTTTTGTTTGAAACATTTTTTCATCGAGCTATTAATTATCGAGATACGGCGATTTTTAAGTTTTCAACCCCTATTTCTTAGGGTTGGGGCGAGTTGAGGGGCAACATTTAATTGGGGTTACTTTCAGTGTGCGACCTTCTAGCTTCAGTCGAAAATTCTAATTCTACGCTGAAAGTGCTGGGTTTTCCTCGCTTTTACACTGGACTAGCAAGGAACCACGCTGAATCTGCTGACTAGGTTTATTTATGTAGCACAAATAGCCGGGAACCCTGCTTGACGTTTCCACCACACACGCCTTCGTGAATTATTATCCGTAGCACGCAAAGAAGATTCCTCCTTGATCTAATAATCAAGTCACCTTAATTATTCACTCACGTTAGTACTGAAGCTTTCGCTTCGTCCCCATGCAAAAGTGCTTCGATTTGCAATAATTTTCACGGCTTTTTGGGGTTACGTTCGACCGCGTTACAACAACATAGCCAACGCGATTTGTATCCCCATCCCATTCATAAAGTTCGCGGGCTGACATATGTACAGTGGGTAAAAAAAGTATATGACACGTCGTTTTTTCAAATTATCCTACGAAAAACATAAAATGCTTTATTAAGTTTCCGTGCTCGGTAGCTCATCCTAAATATACATGGTGTCTTCGTACAAAAATCTTGGGAAAACACGAACACGAAAATAAAGCTAAATTAACAAAAGTTTCGCGTGAGATGTACATAAACTTTTTTTACCCACTGTACATGGCGTAAACGACTTTCACGATTGCGAGAAATACCACGATAAATACGCGGGTCCCCGCAGTGTTCGATCCCCCGAGGCGTGTGATACGCACACGTCATGCGAACAACAGAAATCCTCGTTCTTGAATAAAACTTGGATAGCGCGTTCGTCACGAACTTTGAACTGGCAGTTTTAACGACGCGACCGAATTCCTATCGTTGTACTTACCTCACTATCATAATCCAGCTAATTAGTCACATTTTATGATCTATGTAGCGAGAACTCTTTGCAATTTGATTTTAAAATAATTAAAAAAAAAGGATTGCGAAGCATTTTGCAAAAGTACAAATAAATTTGAAAAGAAATGGAAAGAAAAGAAAAAAAACAAATTTTAAGGGGCTATACAAGTGTGAACGCTGAAAATTTGGGTGATTTTTGGGAATTTTTTGGAAGAAAAATACTCAATAAAATATTTCGGAAAATGAAGAATATATTTGGCTATATTTTACCTATATTACATAATTTTTTTCATTGAAAAATATTGAGATCCAAGCGACTTATGCGCTGCTTTCGAAGGCGCCGAAAAAAAAGTTTCTCCACTGCTGACACGATTCCGGCCGATTGAGTGGCTGAAACCGAAAAAGGAAAAAATGTCATTAAACTGGAAGGTATTTGCTGTACAATGACGTAGGATTTCCGAAAAATATCAAAATCTAACAAAATGGCGTAGTTATGAAAAAAAAGTCTGTTTTCTTGCCTATCAAAAAGACGCTTACTTCAATGCCAAATCGTTAATTTTCATCCAATGGAAAATATCCTACGTCATTGTAGAGTAAATATATTCAAGCGTACTCAGTTAAAATTTCAAATCAATCGGATAATTTCTCTTTGAGTTACAATGTCAGCAAATTTGAAGAACCTCATTTCGAGAAAAACGCGTTTAAATATTTAACGATCGATTTTTGCCAGGTAAAATGATATTGATATAAATTATATAAATGATAATGATATTCTTGAAAGTATAAAAGGTCGAAAAAGGCATAAAAAATCGATTTTTTAAAAGTATCACACTGGTATAGTCCCTTAAGAATAGAAAGGAAATAAAAGAAAAATTGGGGAAAAAAAGAAAACTAAAAATTGAAATGAAAAAAAAAGGAAAAGAAAAACAGAAAACAAAAAAATTGAAATAAAAAAGAGCAAAATTAAAATGAAAGAAGGATAAAACAACTTACCCTGCGTGTGTACACTATATTTTTCGAGACACGGTCTCTGGGTCTTTTAGGGAACAGTCGGATTTTTAGTATTCTGGGCTTGCAAAAAATCTGAAAAAAATTTGGGTTACTTCTTGAAGTTTCTACTACATGGCCCAGAGTTGCCAAAGACAAAAGTTCGAAACCGTTGTTAATCAAAATTGAAGAATAGTGGAAAAAGCGAATAAAACGGAATTTTGTTAAAAAATTCTTAACTCTACAACAACCGAATGTTTATCAAAACTGTTATAGGCTTTTTAGCTTAGACTATGAGCTTTCAAAAGAATATAGTGTCTTTGGCGTCGGCTCCAAAAAGTTGAATTATTTAAGCACCTGCAACTGGGAAATATTTTACAAATACAAAATACAAAATACAAAAATTATGAAATATTGATAATTATTAGTGACACAAAAGGAATTTACAGTGCGCAATTGTGGTAAAAGTGCGTTCGATGATCATCGCAAACCGGCATTTCGCAGGATGCACAAGAATACATTCTTTTTTTGTTGTTGTTTTCATCTTGAAAAACTGTTAGAACGAAAAAACTAATTTCAGTAAAAAGCATGGACCAATAAAAAAAACCGAAAAACAAGAAAGTGAAAAAGCAAGAAATAATAAAGTAGAACTTTATTTTCTATAAAAATATGGAAAAATAACGGACTTAAAAGCCAAAAACACAAAAAAACTTTTGTTTTTGCGATAAAAGTCCGTGAAAAATCGCCGTAACAACATCAAATTGGATAAAATATTTATTTTAGCCATGAAAAAACTATAAAAAACTACGAGAAAAGCAGACAAACTGCATTCACTTACCCTCGAAAATACCGACTCCGTGTGTACACTGGCGCTTTTGGGGAACGGACATGACTTGTACTGGCTGGCCGGTTTGCAGCTAAACTGCCAGACCAGGTCGTTCCTTGGGCCTTTAGTCCCCCCTACTACCTACATTTTTAGGGGGGGGGGGGGGGTAGCCGAAGCCCGCCCTCTATTCATGAGAGGGAAATTCGAGTTTCAAATTTCGACTGTTCCTTCAAAAACCCAGTGTACACACGCAGGGCCAATTATCCCGGTTGATTGTTATCAACCGAGGTAACCAGTTTTTTTTCCTAAATTTCTAATTTCATCACCGATCCAAGTATTGGCTCAAGGAAACGCTGCTTGACGTTCCACCACTTCCGATTGGGTTGATTAGTTTATCAATCGTGAAGGTCACCACAAACCCTTATTTGCGAATAATTATCATTGAATACACGTTCAAAAATGACATCGATCCATTTTTCATCGGAACTTTCCCAATATCTGTCACGTTGCCTGAAAAAAAAAAAAAAACGAAAAAAAAAAAACGTGTCGAATTCGATCCTATTTGGAAATAAACATCGAGTTCGTCCAACATATAAAATCGAAGTGTAAAACTCGAGAAACTCGAGAACGAAAAAGAACAGCCGTAAAAATTTATTGATCCTCGGATTTTCTATTGATGATTGTGCAGATGGTGACCCGATAAAGTTGCCGGAGAATTTGGAGACGTTACCGAGAGCTGAGCACTTTCCAACGCAGCGACATCGATGGAACACCAACGAGGTGAGTTTTCTCGTCTGTTCTCTCTTTTTTTTTTCGTCACGCCTCGCTGTATTGTTTCTTTTGTCTTGTGCACTTTTTATCGAACGTTAAGGTCGTAAAGAAGTTCTCATTCGCTGCTATTTGTATATAAGTATATACGTATGTACAAGATATATATATATATATATATATATATATATATATATATATATATATATATATATATTCATTCGTACATACGTATACGTGTAAATACGAAAATATGGGGACAATAAAAAAACAGCGGCGAAACAGTAGAAAAGTGAGAATAAAAAACTACGCAAAAGTCGAAAGTTTTTTCAGCGTCGTTCGTAGGAAATAACTGAGGACTGGATGGGCTACGGAAAGTTCCCAAAAAGAGGGACGAGACACCAATCTCGTGACGCTGAATGCTATTTGCGATACTGGAAGCAAAATGTTTTAAAAAAACCAAAATCTCGAATCTTTCAAAAGAAAATTTCATCTCACGAATTATTTATAATATGTTATGGAGAATGTATAGGAGTGTGTGATATATATATATATATATATATATATATATATATATATATATATATATATATATAATATTTTTTATATATTATATATATATATATATGTTTGCTTTCTCATTAAAAAACTTCCACTCGTTTTTATTTCCCGAGTTCCAACGTACACCCTTGCAGGTTTTTACGTACTACCCTTTCCAACTGAACTCTTTCCCATCTCTTCCCACCCTCCCCTAATTCAACCTAATTTCCGTCCACAGACGTCTTAGGGAGGACACTCCTGCGACTGGCCAAAATGGTAGTTTTTTTCCCATTTTTAAAAAATCTACGACATATTCATTTGGGATTTGGAAAAATGGTATGATATTGAGCATACATTGAACTAGTTACGTGTACATTTTTATTTTAAAAAACTAAACATTAACAACGTTAATGTGGTATAATAGGGTAAAATGGAGTCACTGTGATCCAACGGCTGGATTATAACTTAACAACGGTTGGTCTGAAAAAATTAAACGATTTAGTATCTATTTAAATGTAGTTAATTTTTGAGCATGCAATCTTCATATTTGATCCAAAATAAGACTTTTTTCAAGCGTGGTAGAAATCGAAATTCGACCCGTAAGGGGGTGAAACGGGGGTTTTAAAGTTTATATGAGACAACATATGTTTTTATTTGGTTTGCTTGAAACTTGGTATAAATACACTTCGATACTAATAATTAAACATGAATTTGTTGGGGTTTGTTTGGTGTATTTATGCCAACCCAAACAAACACAGTTAAGGCGTTAAACTTGACTGTCGACACGCACCGAACACATTGATCACATAAAAGAGATCACATTTCAACAATATTAAAAAAAAATTCATCCAAAAGTTTGGGAAATTCAGACGGTAAGACGTGGTTTTCGGAGACCCTTCAAAAGTGTCCCCGCGGTGGTCAGGATAACTCATGCAGCTTCATCTGAAATTAAAAAAACAATTTTTGCCGTTAGTAGATAAGTATAGCTCGTGATTGAACGAAGTATTTAAAAAAAAAATAATTTTGAATTTTTGGCAGAGTTGTATGCAAAATAGTTCAATTTTTGGTACAATTTACACTACGTATAGCCTTGTAAATTTAGCAGTAATCGAAAAAAAACCTTCGTTCAATCACTAGTGAATGCTATTTTGAAGAAGTTCGCAAAATTTCAATACGATCGGTGCATTCGTTTTTGATAAATCGTGTCCACCGACTTCAAAAATAGTGTTTTGAGAAAAATGCGATATACCTGCGGAATTCCCAAAGGCTCTCCTCTCCTAGACTTTTACTCCGATTGACTTAAAATTTTGGTAGAATATTCTAGACACATTGTACTATTAGATAATAAAAAAAATTTTAATGAATTTTTAAAACTTTCAAATCCACGTAACCCCTTAAGGTATTCATGTCGTGGAGAGCCGTACTTTGTGGGGGCGGAA
This sequence comes from Ophion obscuratus, assembly GCA_964007375.1. Lineage (NCBI taxonomy): Eukaryota > Metazoa > Arthropoda > Insecta > Hymenoptera > Ichneumonidae > Ophion > Ophion obscuratus. Next base: position 27,989,707 of record OZ023317.1, on the reverse strand, counting down.
GCAGGGCCCTTTTGGAAAATCGGTAAAAATTACAGTGGCGATTAATAAAAAATAAATTACAATTAATAATTATACCCAACGACAAACTGGAATAAAAAATTTCGCGCAAATTTCGTAGATTTAGACATTTTTACATTTTCTCCGAAAAGTCGCGGTTACGAAAGTTTGTCTGCTGGCCACAGTTTTCCAAGTTTTATCGTTAATATTGTTTCTTTGAACATTCGGTGACCCCCTGTTTTTATCGTCGCTACGGAGTCTTTCGAATTTTTTACACGCGTGAGCAGTTTATATCAGGTATCTAGAGTTATATAGTGTATAAATTATTAGATAGAAATGGGGCCAGCGTGTCATTTCCATAAAGCGCCGTATAAATCAAACGATTTTCAGAGACGTAGTTTTTCGTTAAAAGTTCGGTAACTTGGCTCAATATTTTACCAGTAGACTGGAATGTATTTTTACTTGATTATAGATAAATATCAGTGAATTGTTAAATATTCGGGCTCGTGAAAGGAATACCTAAAGGGACCATTCCAGTGTGACTGGCTTGAAAATTTTCTGATTATCATGATCTTTTTCACAATAAAATTCACTCTTCAGTCCGATTTCTTTTTTCGTTTATTCAAATGACTTATGTTGTAAATAAACATATTTTTTAATGCTTTGGTTTTTATTTTTTATACAATTTGTTTGGTCACTGCAAAGTGATGGCTAAAAAAAGCGCCTGGTGGTGGAAAGTCCTACTCCTGCAAAAATCGTCTGAAAAAAAAACCAAAAAGATTATTGATCAGTGTGAAAAATTGTAGAGGCATACGAAGAATTTTTTTGTTCGATGATGATTAACAAAATGGTGGCAATTTCAAAAAAAATGTGACATTTTTTTATTAGAAAAGTAATTCCGTACGACGTGAAGAATGATGTGGAAAAGTTTGGTACATATAGCTTCAAAGCTTTTCGTTGAAAAGCTTCCACCGTTTTGAAAAACGCCTCCGTCTGCGGCAGGTCGAAACTTTTTTTTTTAAAGCCTCTAGCGACCGGATTAATTCGAATTTCGCGACCAAAATTTAACACCATGTTGATGAAAGTCCCTAGAAAGTTTTACTTCCTCTTTATCGACTTAAGGGGCCATTGCATTTTTTTTTTTGAAAATCGCTTTTTGGATGATGCCCAAAAATCATCCTTTTGGATGATGTCCAAAAAAGCGATTTCCAAAAAAAAAAAATGTTACACTGGAATGGCCCCTTAAATCGACAAAGAGGAAGTAAAACGTTCCCGAGCGTGAAGATCGCCCCGATTGGAATTGATCCCACATCGCATGGAGTAGGCCATACGTCGCATACAACCGGATGGAGACATCCTACGTGTCGTGCCAAGGGGTAGTGCTACTTATACGGAAGATGCGTTTGTCATTTTTTTTTCTCTAACCTCCACCGTCTCGTCCTACCTCGCCACTGCTCGCAATTGCTCGCGCCTGTAATGTACACATGTAACACCGGAATACTCGTTTCCCGCACAATTCGCACGCACATACGTATGTGGATTTGCTCGTGCGCATATTCATCTATACACACATCCGCACGTGCGACATACATTGCTGTTGAAAGTATATCTATAGGGTGTCTCAAAATAACCTAAAATTTTTATTTATCAATAAAACGTATTATTTATTCGAAAAGTACGAATATTTTTATTTTTATATAAGCTACGAACAATTTAATGCGTTAGGCCACAGTAACGGGTATAAAATCATGTGCGAATTTAACAATTTCTTTTTCGTATGAAAAAGTGATTGACTGATAAAATTAATTACACATCTATTTAGTATGAATATCAAGCTGTTGGAAAATATATATTTTTTTCTATGTACAAAATGGTCGACTACTCGAAACTTCTCGAAACAGTTTTTTTTTTCAATTGGCGTGACAAATAACTTCAACAATTTTTACTCGATTTACTTCGAATTTACAGGTTATGTTCGTAATTGCATTTTACACCTACGTACGGAATTTCTGATTAATCGAAAACTCTTCATTTTACGAGCACTTTATGAGCAGTTGTAACGAAATTATTCACTGAAAATTCATTTTTTAAATTCAAATACCTACAACTTTTGAATAAAACAATATTTTTTTAATTTCGTACGTACTTCTCTAGGTATTCTAATGTAGATTGACGAGAATTTTTGTTTCTTGTTCTAGGTAAAAAAATTGTGGATGCTAAATGTCACGCCGCGTAGCGCCTAAAGAAAAAGATAACAAAAGAAAATATTAGTAGTCGGCCATTTTGTACATCGAAAAAAAAATATTTTTTTAAACAGCCTAATATTCATACTAAATAGACGTGTAATTAATTTTATGAGTGAATCACTTTTTCATACGAAAAAAAAATTGTTAAATTCGCACATGTTTTTGTACCCGTTACTATGGCCTAAAGCCTCAATATAGGTGTGATTCTCCATGACTTAACCTCAATACTTCCTGATGCCAGTTGTCAAAGATTAGGACTCCCCGTTCGCCACAAAAAAATGGCGCGGAATTAAAATTGTCAGGTAATTCTGAGACACCCTTTAGAGACAGGGTGTCCCAGAATTAAATGCGTTCCCTGAAGTAAGGGGCTGGGGGGTGAAATTCTGAATCGATTGATATAAGCATGTGTGGGTCTCAGATCAAGCCCTGAATTATTATTAATTTTTAAAGGCGGTCCAATCAGGTGCCCGGCTCATGGAGGGCACCTGATTGGCCCGTCTTTAAAAATTAATAATAATTCAGGGATTGATCTGAGACCCACACATCCTTATATCAATCGACTCAGAATTTCACCTCCAACCCCCCATTTAAGGGAACGCATTCAGTTCTCGGACACCCTGTATACACGTAACCGTACAGCAGCACGTATATAGCAGCATTGAGGTGAAAAGCGCGGAAGGCATTATCGGAATTCGCGTGGCGGTAGCAATTTCGTTTTCCCGGGGTGTCCAACACACGGACATAAGTATTTACACGCATAGTCACACATACCGGTGCGTCGTGTGACTCTCCACGTCCCTGCTGTTGCACGAGGATGCCGGAGCCCTCTTGCCCAGGTACACCGGCAGGCCTTTATTGTGATACCGCTGGAATATATTTACGCGAAAGTTCGCGAGTATTAGCGGTTATATCTATATGACCACAGAACCATATACGTCATATATGTATGCGTTGTTGGTAGCGGTAAAATAGAGGAGAAAGCTTTCGTACAATTGTACAACGAGTTGAAGCTACCTCACCAAAGACATTCTCCAACTTCTACGATAGCATGTCCGTACGTACAGAATGTTCCGCCAAAGTCATGATTTTTCTTGACTAACAATTGCGGATTTTTACCCATTCGCGCAGAAGTCAAAATAAATTTTCTGGAAACGGAGAGGATGGAGACACACTTTCTTATACTCGAAGATTCGATACTTCCGGACAATCAATGGGGTTCTTACCCCCCCCCCCCCCCCCGACGAGGTTCTTACCCCCCCGCCGATCGAGCTGAAATTTTGCTCAAACCTGCCTTTGAATATTTTAAGACAACCCTTAAGGGGAGGTTAGGGGTTTTAGCGTGAAAAATAACACTTTTTTGCCTATTTTTTCATCTATATGGATAGAGTAAATTTATTGAAACCTTTTGTACATTGTTAAGTGTCATATCAAGAACATTCAGTGAAATTTGTACGCGAAAATATCCACAAACAAGCCGGTGACAAAGCTTTTCCAAGAGCGCCTTTGGAAAAACACGATTTGCGGGCTTCACTGTTCCTCAGCTAGAAATTATCTGAAATCAAGTACCATTAAAATTTAGTCAAAGTATCATCAGACCTTCCCCCCAACGGTCGCTGATAATTTTTTTTTTAATTTCAAAATTTTTGGTGGTTATGTAAAGTGAAAAAAGCTACTTTTCACGAAAAATTCCGCCATTTTGGGGGTGGAAAACCCCCACAATGTAAGAAAAATCCCAAACTAACCGTTTGGGGGAGGTATGTTATACGTAGAAAGTGTATACCAGGTTTGAAATAAATCGGTCATGTAGTTTTCAAATGGCAGTGAACACAGACTTTGAAAAAGTGGTTTCGAGAAAAACGCGGCACCGGCTTGTTTGTGGATATTTTCGTGTACAAATTTCACGAAATGTTCTTGAAACGACACTCAACAATGTACAAAAGGTTTCAATAAATTTACTCTATCCATATAGATGAAAAAAATCGCAAAAAAGTATTTTTTCTCACGCTGAAACCCCTTAAAGGGATTTTTGGTGACGCGCAATAGTTTTTTGGTTTGAGTTTGTTTGGGTATTTTTGTTTGAACAAAACTGGGAGCACGATAACATATGTAGGTATGAACGGTGACGTAACAGATATATATATATATATATATATATATATATATATATATATATATATATATATATATATATATATATATATATATATAGTCAGTACGCGTTAAAAAAAACTTTAAAATGCTATTTTTCAAAAAGTATTGCGAGTCGCTAAAAATCCCTTAAGGGGTTATCCCAAAATATTAAAAGGAAGGTTTGTGCAAAATTTCAGCTCGAACGGCGGAGGGGGGGTCGGATCCTTACCCAATCAATGCCTGGGGTAGACGAGTGTCCAATAAGAATTATTTGCAACCTAGCCATTTTTGCCAATTGAGGCTATCGTGGCTCAGGTGGGAGATTTTTCTCGAGGCGTTAAACCTACGCGGAGCACTAAAAAATGATTTTTTCGGGTTTTTTTGGTTGAGGATAGTAAAAAAGTAATCGAAATGGGGCTTGAAGAGTTTATTCTACAGTGTTGACGTGTACGAGGAAAAAAAATTATTAAGATAAAATATACAAAATAGCGGCTCAGTCGGGGATACAGTGAGACAGTTTTTTAGGCTCTCCGTGGGACGCAGAACTTTTATGGGTCAGCATCTAGGACGAAAAAAATATGTTCGTCATTTACATTAATTTTGCTAGAGGGTGACACATAATTATGCAGAAATATGGTTTTTTTCGCAAAATGTAGAAGTATCATTTTGTAAAATGCTTATATTGTAGATGCTACCTACAAATGTTGATTGTTTTGACATAAGTAAAGCTAACATCTTGGAGTTAATAAAAGACTATCTTAATCAAAATAAAACGAAAAGACTTGAGTAGATTTAAAATTAAAGGGAGCTAAAATAAGCAGTAATAGGTATTATTTATCAGAAAGTCAGATTAAGAAAAAGGTTGTAGTTGGACTATGATGAAACTGTTGATAAAAGTCAGTTTAATGGACATTAAATGAGATTATAATAATTTCAACCCCTTTTATTGCATATCTTCATTGCTGATCCTGACGATGGAGGATATGCTTCCCCCGGATCGAGTCGTTCATGCCACCCCCCCCCCCCCCATGAAACTTCGAACCCCCATGAAATTTCGAACTTTGAATGCTCCGATTGTTTAAAATTCCGCATTTTAATGTTTCAAAATTCAAGATGCGGCCGCGTTGAAATTCCGAAGTTTGAATGCTCCGATTGTCTAAAATTCTGAATTTTAATGTTCCGAAATTCAAGATCGGATCGGGTTGAAAATCCGAACTTTGAATGGTCAGAACGCTCAAAACTCCGAAAGAATTTCACACGAAAGACCAAAATCCGAAAATCTTAACACCGTCAAAATAAGTCGGCTATGGAAGTTTCAAAAGTTTTAAAATTTTCAATAAATCGGAGCATTATTTCAAGAATTTGTAAAAATTAATAACTGATTTTTACATTCTTCTAGACAATGTTATGCGTTTTACATCATTTACAGTCAACTGTGTAAATTTTTGCTGGCATGATCTTGCCATGAGGGCCTGGTTGAAATGCGCCGACGGTTTAAAATTCCTAATTTTAATATTCTGAAATTACAAGGTTCGTTAAGATTATGCCAGCGAAAGTTTACACAGTTGACTGTAAATTATGTACAACGTATAACATTGTCTAGACAAATTTCAAAATTGACGTAAAATCACTAAAATAAAAAAAAATCAAATAAAAAAAATTCTTGAAATAATTCGATGATTTATTGAAAATTTTGAAACTTTTAAAACTTCCGTAGCCGAATTATTTTGACGGTGTTCAGATTTTCGGAGTTTTGGTCTTTCGTGTAAAATTCTTTCGGACTTTTGATCTTTCGGGGTACTATTCTTTCGGAGTTTTGAGCGTTCTGATCATTCAAATTCGTCATTCGATCATCATTCGATCCGAATGATCGTCATTCGATCGGAATGATCATCATTCGATCATTCAATATCCTTCGGAATTTCAACACCCCCATGGGGTGGGGTGATTACGACATTTATAAACTAACTTTAGTTGTTATTATACTGATTATTCCTAATGGAATTCCACATTTTTCAGTGCCAAGCCATTTGGAATATTATATTAAGTAAGTGAATTCGGGATAAACAACAAAAGGGGGTCTCAAGTGTCCCCAGTCTCCCCTACGTAAATCATTGTGCTGCCTGCTTGGCGAACGAGAAAAACTATCGAACAATATTGTATCCAAATTTGGACAAAATCTGACAAGCCGTTTTCGAGATACATCTGGCACCGAAATTTTGAAAACTACGTTTCGAGATAATCGCATCTGAGTCGCTTCCAGTCAAGGAATTTATTTGAAAAAATTCCTAAACACACCTCAATGTACATATTTTCCAATATAAAAAAAAAACCCGGATCCAATCGAAACATTAGTATTTGAGATACAAGCTCCCGAAGTTCACCTGTTTATCTCGCCGTTTACTCAGGTACCTCCCCTTGATGTTGCGTCCAATTGCTTCCTTGAGCTCCGGAATGGTCTGTGGATCATTGGCAGACACTCTTCCTTTCAGAAAAGCCCAAAGAAAAAAGTCCAACGGCGTCAAATCGCACTTGGTGGCCAATTCACATCGCCGCGGCGCGTGATAACACGACCATGAAACTTCGTCTGCAATAACTATGCACTAACAATGCAACAAATTCCAATTTATATGCTTTGCTGCGTGTAATTCTCCATGGCAAAACCTCAATCCTTCCCGATGCCAGTTGTCAAAGATTCGTACTCTACCTTCGCCACAAAAAATGGCGCGCAATAAAAAAATATCACGTCATTTAGTGACACCCTTTAGTAATCAAACATACCCTAAATCGAAAAAATGGTAAACAAATCTGTCCAAAAAAAAAATCACGAAAATCGGCAAATTTTTTCCTCGCCTACAAGTTTCCCCACGAATTCTGCCTTTGGCAACGCGCGAATCATATTTTTCCCCGAAACAAACGATATTTGCGCAATAAATGCGAGGATATTTCCGTAAGACTAGAACCGAAGGATCCTGTTGGAAAAACGGTGAAAACTGGCAGGTAACGGATAGGTGGTGCGTGGGTGTAAATACGCGTGGATAGATTCTACGATTCCTCCCATGCAAACCTGCAGAAGATCACGTTTCGTAGGTCCGAGAGTTGGAGGCATGTAGGCAGCGGTTGGTGTTTCTCCCTCGCTTCTTCCACTTTCCGGTGGTTGCGAATGCCGAGCGTGCGATGTGGGCCGATGTTTGCCGGAGCTATGCACGTTTCTACTTAACGCGTTGCACTTCACATTCGCGAAAATGGATTCTCCAGTCTCTGGTGCTGGTGAATCCGTGCCTCCACGTATACCGACGCATCTCCTTCGAGCCCTTCGTATCTTTCGTACCATTGGCTATCGGCACATTCGGCTGTTTTGCGGACGGTCCTCGAGATTCACCCAAGCGAATCGTTGATTTTGGGCCGACGACTGTCCTTGAAATGAACTTTGCACAGATATGCTCACGTTATTACAATTGATCTCGAGGGCTCAGAGCCTGCGTAACGTTGACTTTGGGACAATTAGCAACTTCGAGGACGGTCCTCGGAGTCGAATGTCTTCAAAGTCACCTTTCTCAACTGTAGACCCGTACACGCTGCCTGTGTGTTGCGTGCATGTGGATAGTTTGGGGGTTTGTTACAGTGCGATTCAACGACGAAGAAAGGACACGTTAGTGTGTACGTACACACGCAAGGTTGGATATGTAGTCCACTGCTACTCTGACCCCGTCGGCCTCCGATCAATAGCCGGAGCCGCACACCGTGAGCTCAGCCGGCGCGCCGGAGTCGGGCTGAGTTGAGCAAAACCGCGAGACCGAGAGACCAAAAGAGCGGAACGGGGAAACTGGGAGAGAGAGAAAGAGAGAGAGAGAGAGAGAAGAGGTGAAAGTTGAGTCGCGAG